>PIJE02004207.1:0-10000 GCA_002895965.2 Coryphaenoides rupestris
GTGTGTGTGCGCGCCCCAGAGCTGTGAGTGTCAACCCCACCCCCCCCACCTCCCTCCAACTGTAGAGTGATGAGAACCAGTCAGCAAGAATCAGATAAAGTGGACGGAATGGAAAAAGAGGGGGTGGGGGGGGGGATGGTTAGCGTCATCTGCCATCAAACGTCGTGTAAATTGACAGTAAGATTTACGCGGTAGATGTACTGTAACCATCTTCCCTTAAAGGCCTGTGTAAGCGCTGTCGTCGTGTCGTCCTTTTGGCTAACTTCCTGTCCGCTTCTGCAGTTAGCACTTAATTCTTAGGCCATTTTGTTTTCCCGCTTGGCATGTTTGGTTATATAAGCCGTACCTGGGTTTGGGAGCGCCGGGAATTGATTTATAGCTTCGCCTGCTTCTGCCGTTTGTCAGTCAACACAGAAATCCTGCTGCCTGCCCGCGAGCACGTAGAGAGGACCCGCCTCTACATCAGTAATGGCTTTCGGAATATATATAGCGATTTAACAATTATTTTAACAAATACATATAGCTTACAATGCCTTTAATATGAAGTACATTTTCCTACCGTTGTACACACACACAGCAAGTTGGTGTTATGCAAGCTATGCAAACCACGCCCATCGGCCACACCGCATCACAATTATGCAGGAGTCAAACGACAGTGTGACATCATGTGGCCTTGCTTCTATTGACCCTTGACCCCTGTCACAGCAGGAGGGGGGGTACTTAGTCTTGTCGTCTGGACTGCGCTTTTAGAAACAGCCGGAGAACGGCAGGGTTTCCTAATGGAGCACGCAGACACACACACACACACACACACACACACACACCCTGTTTCAACATGTTGGTTTAACCTGGGTTGGTGGGTCATGGCTAGGTTGGTTAAAATGTCTTCACAGCATTGTTTAGCTTTTTTTATGATTATTATTATGACCATCTGACCTTATACTCCTAGACTTTGATGATGAAGTAAAAGTTCATCGGAATAAAAAGAGAAAAAAAGAAAAATGTAACAATTGTGTATGAGCAATGGTGTGTCAATCACACACACAGTAGCCTACACAGAACTTCTAACTAGCGAGCTAGTTAGTTATCATGATTATGATATCATTCTTTTCATCATCATGTGCAGTATTTCTCATTTGAAATACCATTGCCAACTTGTTTTGCTGTCCGAATATCTTGCCTATATTTCAATATTTTTATATTTCTCTTAGGCCTAGACTTACTGTACATTTGTACATTTGTTATTTTATTTTATTTTTTACTTTTATTATTCTATTGTTTATTTATTTTGTTTATTACGGCTCTGGTCAGGGTCACCAACGACCTCCTGATTACAGCAGACACAGGCTCCCCATCCATCCTCATCCTCCTGGATCTAACAGCAGCATTCGACACCGTGGACCACAACATCCTCCTTCACCGTCTGCACTCCACCATTGGCCTTTCCGACACTGTCCACAACTGGTTCACTTCATACCTCACTGGCAGAACTGAGCACGTCGCCCTGGGAAAGGCAAAATCCCACACCCACAACGTCACCTGCGGTGTCCCCCAGGGTTCGGTCCTGGGCCCCACTCTGTTCACACTTTACATGCTCCCCCTTGGCTGTGTCATCAGCAGACATGGAATATCTTTCCATTATTATGCTGATGACACACAGCTCTACCTTAGAACAGACCCCACCCCATCTGCACTCCTGCCATTATCCACACTGACGCACCTGCCTGGAGGAAATAGAGGGTGGATGAAGCTCAAACTTCCTTACAGCTGAACAGCTCCAAGACTGAAGCCATCCTAGTCGGCACACCACACCAGGTCCGGCTCATCCACCATCACCAGCATCACTTCTCTGCCAGAACATCCCCCTCTCCACATCAGTCACCAACCTGGGTGTTAGAATGGACCCTAGCCTCACCTTCGAGACTCACATCAAACACCTGTGTAAAACGTCCTTCTACCACCTCAGGAACATCGCCAAACTCCATCCGACACTCACCCTGGCAGATGCAGAGAAGCTCGTCCACGCCTTTGTCTCCTCCAGGCTCGATTACTGTAATGCACTCCTCATCGGGATCCCTAGTAACGGCCTCCGGAAACTCCAGTATGTCCAAAACAGCGCTGCTAGGATCCTGATGAGGGTGCGCAAATATGATCACATCACCCCCATCCTCAAATCACTTCACTGGCTCCCCGTCTCACTTAGGATTGAGTTCAAGGTCTCCCTCCTCACCCACCAGCGCAGACACGGAAATGCCCCCCCGCTACCTCAAGGAACTCCTTACCCCTCAGACCTCCTCACGTACCCTCCGCTCTGCAACCACCAACCTCCTCAAACCCCCCAGGACCAAGCTCCGCACCATGGGGGATCGGGCATTCTGCTCGGCCGCTCCCAGCCTGTGGAATGCTCTCCCCGACTACCTGAGGGCACCACAGACTGTGGATGCTTTTAAACGAGGCCTGAAAACCTACCTTTTCTCCAGAGCCTTCTGCTAGATTTTTATTTTTCATGTTTTATACTTAGTTTTTAGCACTTTCATGCTTTTTAATCCGTAGCACTTTGAGTTTTTACAATACAAATAAAATGTATTATTATTATTATTATTATTATTATATGCTATGCAACTTCTGGCACAAGAATTTCCTTCAGGATCAATAAAGATTTATCTTATCTTCTTCTTATTATTATAAAATAGCGTTTTCTTCAACCCAAGAGTTAAATTTAATTGTTTGCTGTCACAGCAGCAAAATTGACATTTAAACAGACTAGAGTTTCAGGTCAAGAACCTGGACCAATTATAAGGCGAGACTGAGACAACAACAATAAGACAACAATAACTCCCCTGTGCATTCGTACCCTTTGCCACAGATCCGTCCGCTCTCCCTGACCTACATCATGCGCTGTATGCTCAACTGCACCTCTGACGGAAGGTTCTTACACAATCCACCCCACCGCACCCCCCCACCCTCCCTCCCTCCCTCCCGCCACCTGACTCCCCCACTCCCCCCCCCCGCGTGCGCCTCCCACATTCGTCCATGACGTGGGCAGCAGCAGCAGCAGCGAGCAAGGCCACTCTGACACTGCATCACACACACACACACACACACACACACACACACACACACACAACCCGTGACTGAGCCCAAATGTAGCCACACTCAGAGAGGGAGAGACAGAGAGAGAGAGAGAGAGAGAGAGAGAGAGAGAGAGAGAGAGAGAGAGAGAGAGAGAGAGAGAGAGAGAGAGAGAGACAGAGAGAGAGAGAGGAGGGCAGGAGGAGGAGGAGGAGGGGCCATCTGGATGAGGTGTCTCCTGGCTCAAAATTAATATTTCTGCCACCATGGAAATTGTGACAGCAACTGCACCCCACTCCCCCCAGCCCCCCTCTTGCCCTCATCCACACACACACACACACACACACACACACACACACACACACACACACACACACACACACACACACAATCACACACAGATAGGTTGCCCCAGCCATGACCTGCGGCATTCCGTGGAAGGCTCAGTGTGCAATGGAGAGAGAGAGAGAGAGAGAGAGAGAGAGAGAGAGAGAGAGAGAGAGAGAGAGAGAGAGAGAGAGAGAGAGAGAGAGAGAGAGAGAGAGAGAGAGAGAGAGAGAGAGAGAGAGAGAGAGAGAGAGAGAGAGAGAGAGAGAGAGAGAGAGAGAGAGAGTAACATGACAGAGATTATGCACCTTGGCAGGAGGCTAGGGTTACAACTGAAACCGGTGTGGGGTGGTGGTGGGTGGTGGTGTTGGGTGGTGTTGGGTGGTGGGGGTCGGTTGGAAAGTGAGCCAGTATAAGTCGGTGTAAGATATTGTCTAGAGCAGCAGAAAGCAGCATTTTTTTTTTCCATGACTGAATGTGTCAACTGATCGCCAGGGAGCGTGCGTGTGTACATGCCTGTGTGTGTGTGTGTGTGTGTGTGTGTGTGTGTGTGTGTGTGTGTGTGCACATGTGTGTGTGTGTGTGTGTGTGTGTGTGTGTGTGCGTGTCAATATCCAACTGTGGACTCGGTAGCACGGTAGCTGGTAGATATCCGGTGAACTCTCAACACCACAGACAGGAAATATTTTATTCAAAATGTAAAGTTATTGCATCAGTGTACAATTCAAGACCGTCTTGTGTCTTCCCACATAGCAAGAGTAAAGAAAAACTTTATTGGAGAATAAATATTAGTAATTATAATTAAAAGTAAAAAATAAAATTATAAACCTCTAGTAATGGAGGAAAAGAATGAATTGAAGCATAGAACTTTGAAAATACTAATTCTAATAATAATACTAATCCAAATAAATGTATAATAATAAATACATAAAATTAAAATAAATGACTGCGTTCTCCCTCTGCTATGCGGGGGTCACATGACATGGTGCTGGTATCAGGGTACAGGCGGAGGACTCGGAAAAAAAAAGATGAGAAGACAGGATAAGAGCCAGCCTAACGGAAAACATTCAGGGTCTGGGGGGGGTGTGGGGTGGGGGTGGGGTGGGGCGTGCAACCGTCACACACACACACACACACACACGTGGCGCATAAACGCCCCCCCCCCCTCACAAAGCCGGTTTATTCAGGGTCCCCTCGCCAAAACACACCCCCATCACAACGCCCACCCCCCCCTACCACCACCACCACCACCCCCCAGAGGCGGATGGAGTTTCAGTCCCATGACCGCAGACCGTCCACGCTGTCGTCGACGCTGGCGGTTGCTGTAGCGGCGGCCAACTGGATAAGGCCTTGCCCCCCCACCCCCACGCCCCTCCCTACTCTTCTCACACTCCGCCTCAACACACACACACACACACACACACACACACCCCCAACCCACTGCTGCTAGGCCACACTTAGCCGTGCGTGTGTATGTGTCTCGTGATTCTGGGGGTATCCATTCCTGTGTGACGCCCGCCCCCCTCTCTCTTGCCCCCACAATGTCTGCATTTTTAATATGTCATGCTTGGACCCCCACCCCCCCCCCACCCCCCCCCCCCCATCCATCCCCCCACCCCACTTTGCACTGCAAAAGGAGACCATGAATGGGCTGGAAAAGAACCCCCACCACCACCTGGCCGGCCCCCGTAAACGGAGAACCCCGTGGTTCTGATGGATCAACGCATCACTTCCCCAACCCCACCCCCCCCCCCCCCCACATTCTCATCGTCCCTATCCTCTCGCAGGGGTCAAAACAAATGGGGAGGAACGTCGAGGCTGAATCCCTCATAATGAAGCCAGAGACAGGAGTGAGGGAGGGAGGAAGGGGGAGGGAGGGAGGGAAGGAGGTGGGGAGTCGAAGCTAAGAGTGGGGGTGATGATTGGAACAGGTTGATTTATTTATTATATATATTTATATATAATATATATATATATTTATATATCTGTATATATATAATATATATATATATATATTCAACCATCCACTTTTGGCAATATTTCAAGGAAATGTGTGCTTTGTTCATCTGTTACCACGTTAGACCGTGAGAGATGGATTTGTCAGTGGCGGGGGGGGGGGGGGGGGGGGAGATGAAAAGATAAAATGGCGGCGAGACCGTCCGTCATGTCGCACTTATTGTGAATTAACATTCATCAGCAGCTATCTGCACTGATAATCTGGCCTGTCCTTGTTATACATTTATTGGGTTTTTTTCACGCATCCAGATGCAAGCTAGCTTTGGTGATATGTTGTGCGTCTGTCTGTGGCCTTGTTGAGGTGTTCTGTTGTTGTTGTTGATGTCGTTGATGAAAGGATCGATCGATCGATCTATCTCTATCTATAGCTGTGTTTTCTGAAGCGCATACCAAAAAAGCGGACACTTCCTTAAAAACAGATGAACATTACCGGAGTGACTGACTGACTGACTGACTGACTGACTGACTGACTGAGTGAGGTCTGATCGCGTTAATGATTGTCGCCGGGGTTACCGTGATGTGTGACTGATTCGCGTCTTGGACTTTGGGGCGCGAAGTGAAACGCGGTCAATGTGGTGCAGCGTTCATCCACCGAATGGATGTTCCCGAATGTGCCAAAGAAATCATCCCCGTTCAATATTTGCCAAATATTTATCCGAAAATGTTGCATATGCAAAACTAAAAGTGAAAATCCACAGAGTGTGAAATGTAAAAACGTTGAGAACAAACATCTCGCATTCTCTGTTTTGTTTGCACTCGATTAATAATTTAGTGCTTACCTGCTTTCTCCATCATGTGCCGATAAAAGCGGCTGATATGATTCGCCGTGAATCTATTGAAACACAAGAAATGAAAATGAATTTTTCAAACCGAAACCACACTTCTCTAACGTGAGGCGCGAGATGTTTGTTTCTGGTTTGTTTCAAATAAAACTATCTGGGAAGTCGTCATTGGACACTGTTTGTTGTTTCCCGAAAAGAAACAAGCAGTTGCTTCTCGCACGGATTGCCGATTGGTCCGAACCACTGGTGGTTTCGGACACAAACGGAAAGCTTGAAGCCTCGCCAGACCGATCTTAAAGGTCTCCGATTAAACCACCGGGCGTGAGTCGCCATCCATTCCAAGCCGTTTCGGAATATCGCGGCTTATGACATCACAAGCGGCAGCGGCGTACACCCAGGTGTGTGCCCGATCTCGCAAGAATGTGAACTCGTGAGATCGGGAACGGTCTCGCGAGGCCAACACTTCTCTGGTGTCTCGCTTCACGAAAGATCGAAATCGAAAGATCGAAAGAAGCTGCCCTCAGATGCTCCTACGAGGGGGGGAGGTGGGGCCAACCAGACAAACGATTCGGGTTGTCATCCGTGTTTATGGATTATCAGCGCCTCCGTCTATGAAACATATCCTCCTCCTCCTCCTCCTCCTCCCTGATAAGGCTTCATCTTCATCACGCCACTTTTAGGGTGTGCGGGGGGGAGGGGGGTGGGGGGCACTCCGTCCCCAATCCGTATCGATTTGTCCCCGGGTTTATTTTCGGAGTGCACGATGGCCTTTCTATTCTTTGCCTCCTGCCCCTCCCTCTCCTCTTCCTCCTTATTTATTTTGTATTTTGTGTTGTTATATTTTTTTTTTTTGGAAAGCGCACGACAGAAGTGGATCTATGGTAATCATATTCCGCCTGTGACACTGAGCCCGGTCCATTACGATATGAGAGAGGGAGAGGGAGAGAGAGAGAGAGAGAGAGGGGTCGGGATTCTAACTCGCTTTCTCTCGGTCGCTCCGCCTTTGCCGTCTCTCGTTTTACCCGACGGCAATCGTCATGTGATCGCCGCCCTGTGTTCTCGTTCCCCTCGCCGCCGTGGACCCTAATTGTGCCGTTAGGGCGGCCCAATCTAATTCTGGGAAAAGCATTGAAACGCTCGGCCTAGCCTAGCACCTCTCTCTCTCCCTCTCCTCTCTCTCTCTGTCTCTCTCTCCCTCTCTCTCTCGCTCTTTCTCTCTCTCTCGTCTTTCACTCTCTCTACAATCCACAGACTCCCCAGGCAAACACACACACACACACACACACACACACACACACACACACAGAATCATACATGAAACAAAACATGAGCTCACACACCCACCCACCGACCCACACACCACACACACACACACACACACACACACACACACACACACACACGCGTGCACACAAACAGAACCGACACACAGGCAGGGAGAAGCACACACAAACAAACCCTCATTCACATATATAAACCATAACATGCATGTCCACACATTTAGGCTAATACACACAAACACAGCACACACGTGCACGCATGGAGACACACACACACACACACAGACACACACCACACACACACACACACACACACACAGACCCCTAGACAGAAAACAGGCGTTTGGCTGGAGGAACCAGATAGTAGCTGGTTGGCTGCAACCACCAACCCTTTATCTGAGCCAGGGCTGAACATCAATAACGTAAACACCAACACCTCCACCCCCCTCCTCCACCTCCTCCTCCACCTCCTCCTCCTCCTCCACCTCCTCCTCCCACCACTACCACCATCATCATCCCCAACCCCTATTCCTCCTTGCCTCACCTCCCTCCCTCCCTCCCTCCCTCCCTCCCTCTGTCCGTCCTCTGTCACCAAACACCGCCTCACCACACACACACAGACACACACACACACACACACACACACACACGTGAACACACACACACACACACACACACGTGAACACACACACACCTCTTCCACTTCCCCGCGGGCCTTCCCTCGGGCTTTCCCTCCCTCCGACTTTTAATCTTTCAGAACGAAAACACAAAAGTCTCGTAAAAAAAAAGAGAGAGAGAGAGAGAGAGAGAGAGAGAGAGAGAGAGAGAGATACCAAGCTGAGGGAGTGATAAAGCAAGCGGGCGCTTAAAAGTTGCTTTGTTTCGGTTCTTCTAAATGTTTGTATTTTTATATATATATATATATATATACATATATATATTTGCGGTGGGGTTTGTGAGTTGGCCGTTGGGGGGGGAAACATAATTCTGACCTGCATTTTCATGTGTGTTTTTTATTGGGGATTGTGTGTGTGTGTGTGTGTGTGTGTGTGTGTGTGTGTGTGTGTGTGGGGACGGGGGGGAACGGGGGGTGTTGGGGTGGGGGGGGGGGGGGTGGAGTACTAGCTTGGAGCTTAGCTCGTTGCGCTGCTGTATGCTAACGACTGGTATAGGTTATTTAGGCCGTTTCTCTGCGTGCGCTCTATCCATTCCCAACCGCCGCAGAGAATAACACAAAAACACACACATACCGACGCACGCACACACACACACACACACACACACACACACACACACACACACACACACACACACACCAACGCCAGAAAGCCAACCAGAGCACACTTGTCATGTTTATTTTGTAATTCCCTCTTTTTTTGTGTGTGTCCAATGTGGTTGTTCCCTATGCGGGGTGTGTGCAGAGAAAGGGAACGTTTGGAGGTCTTTTGAACGGCATACCGGATTCGTACCGCGATCAACGATGAGAATCAACCTGGAATCTGGAAGGGGGGGGAGGGAGGGAGGAGGAGGGGAGGGGGAGGAGCGGGGGAGGGAGGGTGTGTGTATCTGATTGCCTTTGGTTGTTTGATCTCTCCAGATGATAGCGAGTATCACTGTGTTGCCGCAGCATGCATGGACCACTGCCCTTGTGCGCAGAGTTGTAGCACACACACACACTAGTAGACGCATGCACACACACACACACACACACACTAGTAGACGCATGCACACACACACACACACACACACACTAGTAGACGCATGCACACACACACACACACACACACACAGGCATGTCTACTCTCTCTCTCTCTCTCTCTCTCTCTCTCTCTCTCTCTCTCTCTCTCTCTCGCAATCGATTTCCGCGGTAACACACTCTCTCTGCTCCGAGAAAGGGCACCGCCGTCGAACCAAACGGTCTACACCACAGGGAGTCGGGGGGGTCCGGGTGATTCCCGGGTCTCTCAGATGTACCGACTGAGGTACAGGCAGCGCTCTGTCAACTCGAAGAGAAACGAAAGCAGGAAAAAAAGGAAAAACTTCGACTTTGAGCGCCCGGCCAGCGAGGCTACATCTTAAGTACACAACTTAATGAACAAATTGTCATTTCAGGATTGTGTACCTGCATTGTGTCTCCATATTTTGGCCTTTCTGCCTCATAGCAGAAAGGCCCAAGCAGAGTACAACACTCTGCTTGCGACTTAAAGCTGTAATTATAAAGGTTATATCGTTATCAATAAAACAAATGTTTGATTATGTTTGCGTTTTGCATTGCTAATTCCACTATCGCCATGACGATCGGCGCCCAATTACACTTTGATATATACGCTTAGACATACGCCCACTGTGCCATGCTTTTCATTTCGTTCCTTTGGCTCCTCCCCCCCCCACCCCCCCCCCCCCCCCCCCCCCCCCCCCCCGCACCCCTGAAGCAGTTGCTTATATCGTCCCCCGCCGATCGTAATCCGTCCTTTTGATAGCGACGTGGAGCCAAAGATGGCGGCGATTACACACCGCGAGTGA
>PIJE02004207.1:15000-20000 GCA_002895965.2 Coryphaenoides rupestris
TTTTTCTTCTCCTTCTGTGGTTATAATCTCGGGGATGAGAGAGAGGGGGGGGGCGGGTGGGTGGGGGCGGGGCCAGGGCCGGTGGAACTCAGAGTGGGCCATATGTTTGTTTTGTATGCGTGCCGGCGTGGTGGTATCCAGGCTCTGACTCACATCTCTGCAGATCTCCGGCAGAGTTGGCTTTGGCAGCTTGTCACCGTCCTGATGATTATGTGTGTGTGTGTGTGTCTTTGTGTGTGTGTGTGTGTCTTTGTGTGTGTGTGTGTGTGTGTGTGTGTGTGTGTGTGTGTGTTTGTTCTCGAGGCAGCACCTTGCCTACATGCATTCCTGCACTGGCATTTGGAATAATCTCTCGCGCTCTCTCTCTCTCTCTCTCTCTCTTCCACTCTCCCTCTCTCCTTTCTTCTCGTTCTCTCTCGTTCTCTTTCTCTCTCTCTCTCTCCCACTCTCTCTCTTTCTCTCTCCCTTCCCTCTCCCCCTCCCACCTCTCCCCCCTCTCCCCTCCTCTCCCACCTCTCTCTCCCCCTCTCTCTCTCTCTCTCTCTCTCTCTCTCTCTCTCTCTCTCTCTCTCTTTCTCTCTCTCTTTTCTCTCCCTCCCTCTCTCTCTCTCTCTCTCTCTCCTCCCTCCCCCTCTCTCTTCTTCCTCCTCCCCTCCCCCCCTCCTCCCCCCTCTCTCCCTCCTCCCTCTCTCCCTCCCTCCCTCCATCCGAGGGCCCTAGCGTGACATTCTATCTCTGACACATCATGCATGTCCGGCACCGACGACACACTGACAGATCAGCCACAATGTGTGTGTGTGTGTGTGTGTGTGTGTCATCTGGGAGCGAGCGAGTGAGCGAGATAGAGTGCCTATGCATGCGTGTGTGTGAGAGAGAGAGAGAGAGAGAGAGAGAGAGGGAGAGAGAGAGGGGGGAGGAGGAGGACACAGAGAGAGAGAGAGAGAGAGAGAGAGAGAGAGAGAGAGAGAGAGCCCTCCCCTCGCCACGCCTCCCCCCCCACTTCTCCTCTGTTGCCTATCGCCGGCCAATCACAGCGCAGAGAGTTTGGGGGGGGGGGGGGATACTTGTGTTGTCTCTGCACGGCTAGCCTTTTATGACCATAGCATCGTGACACAGGAGAGACGAGTGTGTGTGTGTGTGTGTGTGTGTGTCTGTCAGTGTGTGTGTCTGTCAGTGTGTGTGTGTGTGTGTGTGTGTGTGTGTCTGTCTGTCTGTCTGTCTGTCTGTGTGTGCGTGTGTGCGCGTTTGTGCGTGCGTGTGTGCATGCATGTGTGTGTGTGTGTGTGTGTGTGTGTGTGTGTGTGTGTGTGTGTGCACGGCTGACACACGGCCGGCCGGCCCCATTTTCGAGATTTTTACATTTACAAAAACATCCAAATGAATTAGTTGTGGACTATATCAAGGTAGAAGCCATTTGAATACAAAACTTAAAGCTAGTTCAGGAGTCGAGCGCAATAACACAATAAATCCGGAACGTGTTCATTTGTCTGTTGCCAGGGGAGATCCATCGAGCCGAAGCACCTGCTACACGCGACTCCAAATCAAACACACATCTCGTAATAAATGCACGTCGTCTTCACGCGCGCCGTGTGTTCTGATAAATATATCACGTCATAAATAATAACACGCGCTCTACGTCTTAGTTTTCCCGCTCTACTCCTCCTCCTCCTCGGCGGCGGCGGCGGTGTGTAGCATACAGTATGTCTGGTATACGTGCATGTGTGCGCGATATCGCTGCGTATATACAGTACACGCATACCCCCGACGCACGTCATCCAGTCATGCATAATGCAGATCTGAAGTGTCAGCGCTCATTTAGCCAGTGGGGCTAGCGGGTTAGCGGACCGCGGCGGTAGCGGAAGCGGCTGGGGAGCTAGCGGTGGCGGCGGCGGTAGCCGTCGCGGTATAGCTAGCGGTCGTCGTCGATTCGTCTCCGTAGCCTCCATCGCTGACCCCCTGGTCTGCCACCGCTGTCGCCGCGGTAGCACTTAGCTTACGCCCGTTAGCCCGCGGGATCCTATCAGCCGCTGTCACGCAAGGAGAGCTGTGCTTAAAGGGGTCCTGGCCCTGCCCCCTCCCCCCCCCCCCGGCCCCTCCTCCCCCCCCCACACACACACACACACACCCATTGGCCTCTCATTCTTTGGGCCTGAACCCGGCCGCCTTTAGCCCTGCGGCGCGGGCTCGACCTGCTACATTAGCGCTGTAGTTTATATATGTTACCCTCTAGGTGAAGCCAGCTCGTGTACACACTACGAGTGCACACATCGCACACTGGATGGTGCTAACAAGGATCTCTCTCTCTCTCTCTCTCTCTCTCTCTCACTCTCTCTCTCTCTCTCTCTCTCTCTCTCTCTCTCGTTCTCGTTCCCTCTCTCTCTCTCTCTCCCCTCTCTCGGTCCTCTGTGTTGCCTCGTAGCTCGGGCGCTTAAAGCCTAAATTATCCAATACAGGGAATAGAACTACGCAGAGAGAGTGAAGCTATTTCAAAACGTATTATGTGTGAAGAACGCCAGTTTCTCATGAACCCATTGCAATAATGGGCGGGTGGGAGAGAGGGAGAGGGGGAGAGAGAGAGAGAGAGAGAGGGGGGGGAGAGAGAGAGAGAGAGGGGGGAGAGAGAGAGGGAGGGGGGGAGAGAGAGAGAGGGAGAGGGGGAGAGAGAGAGAGAGAGAGAGAGAGAGAGAGGGGGGAGAGAGAGGGAGAAGAGGGAGAGAGGGATAGAGAGAGAGAGAGAGAGAGAGAGAGGGGAGAGAGAGAGAGAGAGAGAGAGAGAGAGAGAGGGGGATAGAGAGAGAGAGAGAGAGAGAGAGAGAGAGAGAGAGAGGAGAGAGAGAGAGAGAGGAGAGGGAGAGAGAGAGAGAGAGAGAGAGAGAGAGAGAGAGAGGGAGGAGGGGGGAGAGAGAGGAGAGAGAGAGGGAGGGAGAGAGGAGAGAGAGAGAGAGAGAGAGAGAGAGAGAGAGAGGTGAGAGAGAGGTGAGAGAGAGAGAGGGAGATGGAGGGAGGAGATGGTGGGAGAGAGAGAGAGAGAGAGAGGGAGATAGAGGGGTGGTGGTGGGAGGGGGGGGAGAGAGATAGAGAGAGGAGAAAGGGGTGAAGACCAAAGATGAGAAAATGGTTCAAACTAATTAAGAGCCTAATGCATTTCCAAGTCCAAACAGATGAAAAGGAGACGTCAGCATCACAGCGTGACTTTGTGGAACACAAGCGCGGTGTGAACAAGAATTAGGAGGCCGTCTCACAAAATATTAATATCTTAAAAAACACAAGAGAAAAACTAACCGGGGGAACTGTATCTCCATCTCTATCCGCATTAGGGGATATATAACGTGGAAAACGCTCGCGGTTATACTCAACGCTCTCTCTCTCTCTCACTCTCTCTGTGTGTGTGTGTGTGTGTGTGTGTGTGTGTGTCTCTCTCTACGGTGGAGTACGACTGAGTTAGCGTAAGATTCGGCGGACGAAAGTTAGAAAAAAAACTAAATAAATGTACGGTATATATATCGAGGAGATCTGGGTGCAGGCAACATGGAGGAAAGCTAAACGTGGTTCACGAGCACACACACTGCAATAGCCACCTTGAAATGATACGAGGCCGGTTCAAACGTGGCAAAGTTCCCCTTTAATGTGAGAGGCATGAATATGAATAAAAAGTAAATTATGTAATGTAATGTAAAGTGCCACTTCTTCAGATATTACGTATGTTGCGTCATCGTGGAGAATATCTGTAAGTGGTTCATAGTTTAGTACGAACCGCACATTAATGCAAATACATCTGCCCTTATTTTATGGAACGCCCTTATTTTATGCACTTATTTTATGTTAAACATACGGTCATAGCATCTCTCTCTCTCTCTCTCTCTCTCTCTCTCTCTCTCTCTCTCTCTCCCTCAACCTCTCTCTGTCTCTCTCTCTCTCTCTCTCACCAAATTCTGAAATAGCTGCTTTGTTTTTATTCACAACACATTAGAATTGTGTTTCGATGGCGCCTCGATAAACGGACTCGAAGGTCAGTACTCCTCGGTGTACATGACTCGCTCTCTCACACAGACACACACACGCACACAGACACACACACGCACACACGCACACACACGCACACACACACACACACGCACACAATCTAAACTTAGCCAGGGCTGCTGCATCGGTTATTTCAGCGTAGCAGCTAATGCTACGTAAGATTAGCCATTGTTGAGCGCGCCGAGTGCCGAGCGCTAAGCTGCCCATTCCTCGTTTTGTTTTTGCCTCGCGCTCGCTCTGACCGTGGCCTGAAGTGACGTCCACACGCATCTACACTCTGTCTGCCTTCATCATGTCTCCCTCTTGTCTCTCTCTCTCTCTCTCTCTCTTTCTCTTTCTCACTCCATCGCCTGCACTCGTGTCATTGTTCTCTCTCTCTCTCCTTCTTTCTCTCTCTCTCTCTCTCTCTCTCTCTATCTCTCTACCTCTCTCTCTCTCTCTCTCTCTCTCTCTCTCTCTCTCTCCCTCTCTCTCTCTCTCTCTCTCTCTCTCCCTCCCCCCCTCTCTCTCTCTCTCTCTCTCTCTCTCTCTCTCTCTCTCTCTCGTCTCTCTCTACCTCTCTCTCTCACTCTCTTATGAGGAGGAAGAGGGCGGCGAGCGGCGATGGATTCATGAACGCCATACCTTGCCCAACCCCCCCCCCACACACACACACACACACACTCCTTCGCCACTACCTCCCCTCGCTCGCCCTCACCCCCCCTGCACACATTAATCAGGCAAGAGAGGAGAGAGAAATCTCCACCCGTCCCTCCGTCCCCCCCACAGCTATACACACAACATGGTGGGAGGGAGAGAGAGAGAGAGAGAGAGAGAGAGAGAGAGAGAGAGAGAGAGAGAGAGAGAGAGAGGAGGGGGGGGGTTGGTGGGGGTGGGTGGTGGTTGTGGGTGTGTGGTGGTGGTGGTGGTGGTGGTGGAGGAGGGGGTGTGGCGAGGGGAGGGGAGGGCGGGGAGCGAAACAGCCAGGCGCAGTCCGC
>PIJE02004207.1:22500-28284 GCA_002895965.2 Coryphaenoides rupestris
TCTCCCCCCCTCCTCCATTCATTCATTCCCGCTCCTCCCCGAAGTCCATTATGAAGGAACAAATCCAGTCCAAACGAAACTGGGCCTGGGCTGAATGCTGCAGGGGACATGAGGGGGGGCAGAGAGAGAGAGAGAGAGCTTGCAAGAAAGCGGTGTGGAGAGGCGGGGGGGTCCGGATGGAAGGAAACCTATACCCAGTAGGGGGGCGTAGCTGATGGCAATCACTGCTCAGGTGGGGAGCCCGTCGTCCGCCGGCCCTCGCAATCACGGCCACACCGTGCTGGCCATCAGCTGGGTCCACAAACCCCTCCCGCTCCCACCCACCACCACCACCCACCACCACCCCACCACCACCCCTCCACACCACGCCAACCTGGCAACATGTGGGTGGCCCCTTGGACGGCAGGAAAATGGGGAGGTTGGGTGGATGATGCACGCGTTTGGGTTTGAGGTTCTTGTGTTGGATGGATGGAGTTTGCGGCAAGGAGTGGGGGTGGAGGGTGGGATGGTGGGGGTTGGGGGGTGGGTGTGCGTGCTGTGATGTATCGATTCGTCTTTTAGTTCGTTTTAACACAGTTCACTCTCTCCCCTGGCTGCCGACTACTCGTTGAATACTCCAACAACGGGGATTATATTATATTATATTTATATATATATTATTTTTTTTTTTGTCTAAATGACTCTCGTGGTTCTCAATTTCTCCAAAGTTCTCAATTTATTTTACCAATGTTTAAATGGCCATGCAAAATACTTTGTTTCGTATAAGATTCACCAAATTATACATTCGGTTAGTATTAATGAATGGTGGGCATGTTTTACAGTACCCGTCCCCTAGTACCCTCCGGGGTACGCGGACCACCACTTGAAGAAACAGCTGTTCTGAATATCTCACCTCAACCTCAACACACACACACGCCAACACGTTCACCCACCCCCCAGACGGGTTAAGATTCGGCTAGTTAAGTCTTTTCTGCTGCCAGCCAGCCAGCCCAGCAGCAGCCAAGCCAGCCCAGCCGCAGGGGGAAGACTTAAACTAGCTTTTTTATTGTATTATTAAGCGGCGTAGCGTTGTATCACCGAAACCGTTTTCCGCGGGTGATGTAATATCACGCACAGTCCTCCCCGAATGATTCAACGCCGGGTTCGCAGGGAGGGCCGTCTCTCTCTCTCTCTCTCTTCGCATCATCCCCTCTCCTCCTCCTCCTCCTCCTCCTCCTGCCTGTTCATAAAGGGCCTAATGAGTTGTCGACTGAGCTGAGGCAAGGCATCCGTAATGTGCCATGAAATATGTACAGCGGGCCCTGCGCGGACTGCGCCGGCTGTTTCACTCCCCGCCCTCCCCTCCCCTCGCCACACCCCTCCCCTCCACCACCACACCACCACCACCCCACCACCACCACCACCCACGGACTAACCCACCAACCCCTCTCTCCTATCCCCTGACCAACCTCCCCCCCCCCCTGCTTCTCTCTCCTCTCTCCTCTCTCTCTCTCTCTCTCTCTCTCTCTCTCTCTCCCTCCACATGTTGTGTGTATAGCTGTGGGGGGACGGAGGGACGGGAGGAGATTTTCTCTCTCCTTTTTCTGCCTGATTAATGTGTGCCAGGGGGGTTAGGGCGAGGGAGGGGAGGGTAGTGGGCCAGGAAGTGTGTGTGTGTTGTGTGGGGGGGGGGGGAGGGAGGGGGGGTTGGGCAAGGTATGGCGTTCATGAATCCATCGCCGCTCGCCGCCCTCTTCCTCCTCATTAAGATGATTGGACAGATGAGGTGACGCCCGGGATTAAGTTCTCCATCAGTCCTGAGGTTTTGCGGGGTTGGGGGTGGGAGGATGGGGGGGAGCGGGGCGTCTAGTCTAGTCCTGACCCGCTGTTCATCCATCTACCCACTCACCCCCACTCTCTCACCTCACCCACCTCACCCACCCCACCCACCCAGCAGCCGGGGCCTCAGCCTGTGTGAATCTGTGCAGGCACTCCGATCACCATCTTGGGGGCCCTCCGATTTCTACCCATGCGTCTCACCGACTCTCGGAACCGGTCAGTTCAACGGCGGCCCGTCCCGATTAACCTCCGCTTAACTGTTATACTTATAAGAAGCTCTTCGTTTTTGTTTGCTGCCCCGCCCACCCCGCCCGCCCGGAAAAAGATGTATTTAAGATTGCCCTCACGCCATGACATTTTCCGGCCGGCCGGGGCGGCGTGGCACCGCGCCCAGCTCTCTGCCGCGATGTCTCCGTAATGTATAGAGATCCCACATGGAGCCGGGAAAAAGGTCACGGAGGATAATCAGGATGGGTGTCCTTCCAGCTTTCACCCCCACCCCCACCCCCCTCCGCCCGCCGCGCCCCCCAAAACCCTCCATCTTGATATTCGCAGTGTTTTACATAGCGCTATAGTCTGACGGATGCCCCCCACTCCCTGGCCCCCCGTCGACGAACAAAATGGCTTCCACCAACATGTGTGTGTGTGTGTGTGTGTCCCTCAATGCCGTCACCCCCACACCCCCTTCCCTTTACGCCTAATTTATAGACTAGACCTTTCTGGTTCCTTTTATATGTGTCCCACAATCGTTCACCTTCTCCAAACCGACATAAATCTCTTCTCAGGGGCTCTCTCAGTATTTTAACGCCTTTTTGTGGCAAGTTAGGATGTCGCACTCAGGGCCGAGTCGAGGGGCGGCGGGAGGGGGACTGAACTTTTGTGTTTTACGACTTCGGGGTATTTCTTTAGCTTTAGTTTCTTTTTTTAAGCCCGCAGCAGCGCCACTGAGGTTCAACGTGTGTGTGTGTGTGTGTGTGCGTGCGGTGCGTGCGTGCGTGCGTGCGTGCGTGCGTGCGTGCGTGCGTGCGTGCGTGCGTGCGTGCGTGCGTGCGTGCGTGCGTGCGTGCGTGCGTGTGTGTGTGTCCTTTATGTGTTGTGACCGTACTATGAATTACCGTTGTTATCGCTAAGTCTTCCTAGCGGTTACACGGTTACAGGTTGACCAGTTGGTGGTGGCGGTGATGGCGGAGGTGGTGGCGGTGGCGGTGGTGGTGGCGGTGGCGCTGGAATATATTGTGCTATATTATTCATATTATTAATATCATTCATATCATGTTATCTCTAAATATTACCTGCAATACTACCTCTCATCTCCTCTCATCTCCTCTCATCATCGTGTGCAATATTCTTAATGTCATGTCCAATACCTCTTCTACATTACCTGTCAACATTATGTGCAATATTCTTAATATTCTTTTTATCATCATGTGCAATACGTCCCCTAACCATTACTATTATCACAGTTGTATTACACTTCAATTATTGCCAAATTGTTTTTGCGGACTGAATACCTTGCCTATATATTTTTATATTTCACCTGTATTTTTATTCTACTAGGACTGTACATTTGTAAATCTGTTATTTTATTTGTATTATTCTGTTTCCCTATTGTTTTATTGTGTTGCTATGCAACCTGGCACAATAATTTCCTTCTGGATTAATAAAGTTCCATCTTATCTTATCTTCACCCGCGTGCTTCGCTTCGCTCGCCGCTAAAGTACCTCGGCGGTACAGCGACCGCCATCTCTGAGGCGAGCGAGCTACCTGTTCAGACAGGGCGAGTGTGGGCCCTGCACTCCCAAGAAAAAGGCTCTCAAGGCCCCCCCGTCCGTCCGTCCGTCAGTTGAACCTGCGCCCAATCGGTGAAGGTTTAAAATGTGATAGCCGACACACACACATACTGTATATGTCAAATGTATCTCGCCCTGACGTTGTGCCATGTGACAGACCAGAGACCTCGATCTGGCTGTTGTGTGCGAAAGGGCATCCAGGCGCACGTGACCGTGAGTGAGTGTGTGTGTGTGTGTGTGTGTGTGTGTGTGTGTGTGTGTGTGTGTGTGTGTGTGTGTGTGTGTGTGTGTGTGTGTGTGTGTGTGTGTGTCTCTTTTTGTGTTCCTGCTCTCCGGTTGCCATGTCTGCTCCGGCGGCCTCGGCCTCGTCGGCGGTCTTCTTCTCTGGCACACAAGCCGTTCCCTTCCTTTCTAAAAATATTCGCCGGGGGTGAGAGGGAGGCTGAGTTATGACTTGTGGCCTCTGAACATAAGACGCTTGATGTGTGCAGGGACCCGACTCCCATCTCTTGATGTGTTGTCACTCTTTTATGAGTGTCTGTTTTCATACCGCGGGGGGGGGGGACGGGGGGGAGACGGGACCATCTTTGTTGTCAGTTGCCAGTTGCCACCACCCATTTAGGTACACATTTAGGGTGTCGCTCCAGCCGTGTCCTTGGGGGTCCTCGTCCTTACCCGGGGTACAGTACGTAGTCCTCACCCTCACCCTTTGTTTGGAGTCTTTTTCCTTATTTAAAAAGTACCGTACAATGGTGGTATAATCTGGTGTAATTGCACAGAGGCAACCTCAAAAGTAAGGACAAAAAAAAGAAACATTTATCCCTTATTTCCCCACCACCACCACCACCACCCCGCCAATTCCCATGAATAAGGCTATTCAATTAACTCATGCGGTGGAGTTTTTATTAAGTGTCCGAGGAACGAACCCGTGGATTATAATTACACTGAGACACACACACACACACACACACACACGTGCACGGGTAAAAAAACAAACACCTCCATTTACATTTCTCAAATTGCTTCCGTGCGACCCCTTTGTGATACGTTCGCGTCTTTTCGGAATTGCTTTAAAAAATAAATGGAGTCGAGATTTCCGGATTGGGAACGACGGTTCACAACAGTCCCGCCGTTGTTGTCAGCGGTGACAAAAGGCCTCGGCCAACTCCACCACCTCCGTCGCCTCCACCACCGCCACCACCATCTCCACCTCCACCACCTCCACCCTGGGTGGGGGGGATATATCTAAACGCCACACCCCGGTGGTGGTGGTGGTGGCGTGTCACTGAGAGAAAATCATATTTTTACCACTGTCTTAATCTTTCTCTTCAACAGCAGGGTTGAAGAGAAAGGTCTTTCTTTATAGCCGTTCACAAAGCCTCTGTACGCCTCTCAGGTTCCTAAAGGTTCGTCTCGGCCCGGCCAGGGCACTTGTACTATAGGTCCGGTCCGAGGAGCGGTATCTTTTGTGAGGTCGCTCTTTATTTACGAGCACAATCGCTTACCGGGATACAGTGGGTTTGTCTGTGTGTATTTGTGTGTGTGTGTGTGTGTATTTGTGTGTGTGTCTTCTATGTGGCAGTTGTTCTTGAGGTTACAGGGTCCCCCGATTCGGAAGCAACTTTCAGGAACGAAATATACCAGAGGGTGTCTTTAACTGAAAGGTGCATGTGTACTTGTGTGTGTATATGGTAAATGGATTGCATTTATATCACGCTTTACAGTTGCCTCACATTCACCCATGGCGGTGCCAACCATGCAAGGTTAACAACCAACACGTCAGGAGCAGGTAGGGTTAGGTGGCGTCTTGCTCAGGGTCACCTCCACACTTAACTTGGCAGAGCCCGGGGATCGAACCGGCAACCTTCCTGTTGCCAGATAACCACTCTTACCTCCTGAGTTACTGCCGCCCCATGTGTGTGTGTGCGGCCGTGCGTGTACATGCTGACACTGACCGAGGGGGGATGTTCCGTTGTCTTGTCACTATTTCCCGATGGGACCTTGACACGCATTCCGTCCATGGCGAGCACATGGCGGTCCGCTCCGAGTATTCACGCCACCCGGGGAACAACACGCAGTGTGTGTGTGTGTGTGTGTGTGTGTGTGTGTGTGTGTGTGTGTGTGTGTGTGTGTGTGTGTGGCACGGGCCACTTCAAGGAGAGGAGGAAGACACGGC
>PIJE02004208.1:15391-17891 GCA_002895965.2 Coryphaenoides rupestris
GGGACAGCAGTGTGTGTGTGTGTTGCGTCAGGGAGGACAGGTGGAGTCCCTCTCTCAGTCTCTCTTCTCCATCTCTTTCTGGTTTATCACCGTGGCAACCTGGTGATGTCATCGTGGAGTCACTGAGTTCATGGGAGATGTGTGTGTATGTGTGTGCGTGTGTGTGTATGTGTGTGCGTGTGTGTGTGTATATGTGTGTGTGTGTGTGTGCGTTGTGTGTGTGTGTGTGTGTGTGTGTGTGTGTGTGAGTGCGTGTGTGTGTGCGCGCGACATGTCTTTGCATCATCTTTACATCCATTCTAATAGTCTCTCTCTCTCTCTTTCTCTCTCCCCTCCCCCTCCCTCAGGTGACATCACACAGAAGGGCTATGAGAAGAAACGGTCAAAGCTGATTGGTCCATACCTGCCCCAAGCTCCAGGTAAGGTGAACCCTGACCCCACCCTCTGGAAAGCTACTGAACCGTCATTTAAACATCAAGTAATAAGGCAGCTAGTCTAGTAGTCAGGGTGGTGACTCCTAGCTGGTAGGTTCCAGGTTCGATCCCCAATGTCCTACCTCCTAGAGCAACATGACCCCTGACCCCTACCTGCTCCTTAATGACCTGTCTCTGTACTGTCTAACCCCTACCTGCTCCTTAATGACCCGTCTCTGTACTGTCTAACCCCTACCTGCTCCTTAATGACCCGTCTCTGTACTGTCTAACCCCTACCTGCTCCTTAATGACCCGTCTCTGTACTGTCTAACCCCTACCTGCTCCTTAATGACCTGTCTCTGTACTGTCTAACCCCTACCTGCTCCTTAATGACCTGTCTCTGTACTGTCTAACCCCTACCTGCTCCTTAATGACCCGTCTCTGTACTGTCTAACCCCTACCTGCTCCTTAATGACCCGTCTCTGTACTGTCTAACCCCTACCTGCTCCTTAATGACCTGTCTCTGTACTGTCTAACCCCTACCTGCTCCTTAATGACCTGTCTCTGTACTGTCTAACCCCTACCTGCTCCTTAATGACCTGTCTCTGTACTGTCTAACCCCTACCTGCTCCTTAATGACCTGTCTCTGTACTGTCTAACCCCTACCTGCTCCTTAATGACCTGTCTCTGTACTGTCTAACCCCTACCTGCTCCTTAATGACCTGTCTCGTACTGTCCTAACCCCTAAGTGTCTCCTAAATAGTGAATAGGAGACTAGTCCTGAGTCTTAGGATGTTGTTATTAATGATGATGAAGAGTTGGTGCAGGTATGGGGTCACATGACTGCTGATCCCACTTCCTGGTTTCCAGGAAGAGGTGGGGGGTTCTCTCGAGACATGTGCACACACACACACACAATGCATGCATGCTGTCTCTGTGAAAGCTTTTACTGGAATACTGAATGTGTGTGGTGTGTGTGTGTGTGTGTGTGTGTCTGTGTTGTACTTCATCATAACAGACATTTGACAGGAAATGCTATGCATTCTGATAGTATTTAGGGGTGTGAGTGTGAGAGAATGTCTGGTATTTACATTCAGTTTCTGTGGTAGGTCAGTTCTGTGGTGTGTGTGTGTGTGTGTGTGTCCCTCAGAGACAGACGGTGGTGAAGGCTGTCCTGTACAGCGAGGACATGTTTCTAACCTCCTGTCCTCCTGGTTCTGTAGGGATGGACGGCTCAGTGGGTTCCGGAGCGGAGACCAGCGGTGACCTCCGGGTCCTCGTCACGGTACCATCGCGCCGGTCGCTCAGGAACCCGGGACGAGCGCTACAGATCTGGTACGAGAACCTGGGGGTGGGGGGTCCGGGTCAGGGCTGGGGGTCCACCTGGAGTGGGTGAACCGTCCTCACCTTGCAGTGTTAGTGCCTTGCTCTACACAGGGAATAGAACCCCTAACCCTGCAGTGTTAGTGCCTTGCTCTATGTGTGTCTTTACCTGTCTCTCTGCCTGTCTCTCTACCTGTCTCTCTACCCGTCTCTCTACCTGTCTCTCCAGATGTCCATACGGAGGCGGTCCAGGCCGCGCTGGCGAAGCATAAAGAGAGGAAGATGGCCGTCCCCATGCCGTCCAAGCGGAGGTCTCTGGTGGTCCAGACGTCCGTGGACGCCTACACCCCCCGGGTGAGGCCACGCCCCCCAACCACACAAAGACACGCCTCTTATTTCCCCAGAGTCCTCCAGTCCACCGGGGGAGCTCGTGGTCAACAGCGTGGCTCTCCGCTCTCTCTATTTGTTGATGTATTGATGCTGACTTGGCTGCCAGGCAATCAAATCCCGAGCTGATTAGGATCAGATCGACTCCTCACTGCTCCTCTGCTATCTGGGCTCCATTAAGACTGCTATTATGGGATGGCAGCTGATGGCTAGTCACACACACACACACACACACACACACACACACACACACAGACACACACAGGCATATATAACACACACACACACACACACCCCAATCATTGTTCTTGTCCAGCACTATAATTTAATTCCATTTCTCTTATCATTTGTATTGTTTGTATTGTTTCTTGTATTAT
>PIJE02004208.1:20391-25391 GCA_002895965.2 Coryphaenoides rupestris
GTCTATGTCTCTCGGCCAGTCTGCTTGAAATTCCGGCAGGCTGGTTGAGAAGGAAACGTCATCTTCCTCAGTCAGGACTCTTCCTCCTCTGCCTCACAGACGAGGCCTCACTGTGTGTGTGTGTGTGTGTGTGTGTGTGTGTGTGTGTGTGTGTGTGTGTGTGTGTGTGTGTGTGTGTGTGTGTGTGTGTGTGTGTGTGTGTGTGTGTGTGTGTGTGTGGGGGGGGGGGGGGGGGTGTGTGCATGTTCGTGCACACACCCACCCACACACACACACACAGAACACACACACACAGAACACACACACACACACACCACACAGCCCCATCTATAAACCCTTAACACACACACACACAGATCACACACAAAGTGAACAACGCTGCTATCTGTCCTGCTCGCGTTTCCATGGCGCCAGCGGTGATCAACCAGATGATCACATGGTCATCAGGGTGGTCAGCTGACTGTGCTCACCGCTAACTGCTAACACATTGAGTTCCACATGCGCATCACGGTTGTGTAAGAGATGAACTCAATACTCAATACAATACGCCTCTCATGTAGATCATGGAGTAGGAGCTAGGAGGCATCTTGCTCTAGGAGACCACAGATAGGAGCTAGGTGGCATCTTGCTCAAGGAGACCACAGATAGGAGCTAAGGAGGCGTGTTCTTCTAGGATGAGAGTTGAGGTGAAGGTGATTCCCTGGCCAGAACAGTGTGATCTCCTTGATTCTACCTCTCAGAGATCTGGATCTATGTGATCGGGATCTATGTGGCAGATCTTGTTCTTCAACATAGCATCCAGGGTCTCCGCTGCACGCTGCCTGTCTCTGTATGTTAGCTTGCTCATAATTCACATTAATATCATTGTTTACATGTGTTTGGTGATATTGCAGATCATGTATCATCGTATTCATCATCTCTGCTTTGGTGTACTGTAGTGATCTTACTGTTAGCACGGTGGCTAAATACTTGCTTGCTAACTTGCTAACTTTTTGTGTGTATGTGTGTGTGTGTGTGTGTGTGTGTGTGTGTGTGTGTGTGTGTGTGTGTGTAGAGAACCACTCGGCCCCCCCAGACGTCACCGGCTACACCCCTAACTCCGGGGGTCCGGCCCAGGGCCAGGAGCGGGCCCTTGGGGGCGACCGCCCCCTCGGAGCCCTGGGGTCTCTGGGGCCCTCGACTCAGAGACAGACCCCCAAGTACGGCAACGCGGAGTTGATGGAGACCGGAGATGGTGAGGAGGGTTTGGGGGGGGAATGTCTGTCCCTGCTCTCTGCATCCAGGTGTTTGAGGTTCTGTTGTGTTCCAGGTGTTGAAGGTTCTGTTGTGTTCCAGGTGTTTAAGGTTCTGTTGTGTTCCAGGTGTTTAAGGTTCCGTTGTGTTCCAGGTGTTGAAGGTTCCGTTGTGTTCCAGGTGTTGAAGGTTCCGTTGTGTTCCAGGTGTTGAAGGTTCTGTTGTGTTCCAGGTGTTGAAGGTTCTGTTGTGTTCCAGGTGTTTAAGGTTCTGTTGTGTTCCAGGTGTTTAAGGTTCCGTTGTGTTCCAGGTGTTGAAGGTTCTGTTGTGTTCCAGGTGTTGAAGGTTCTGTTGTGTTCCAGGTGTTTAAGGTTCTGTTGTGTTCCAGGTGTTTAAGGTTCCGTTGTGTTCCAGGTGTTGAAGGTTCCGTTGTGTTCCAGGTGTTGAAGGTTCCGTTGTGTTCAGGTGTTGAAGGTTCGTTGTGTTCCACGGTTGTTGAAGGTTCTGTTTGTTTCCAGGTGTTTAAGGTTCTGTTGTGTTCCAGGTGTTTAAGGTTCCGTTGTGTTCCAGGTGTTGAAGGTTCTGTTGTGTTCCAGGTGTTGAAGGTTCCGTTGTGTTCCAGGTGTTGAAGGTTCTGTTGTGTTCCAGGTGTTGAAGGTTCCATTGTGTTCCAGGTGTTGAAGGTTCTGTTGTGTTCCAGGTGTTGAAGGTTCCGTTGTGTTCCAGGTGTTGAAGGTTCTGTTGCGTTCCAGGTGTTGAAGGTTCTGTTGTGTTCCAGGTGTTCCAGTGAGCAGCCGTGTGTCTGCTAAGATCCAGCAGCTGGTCAACACTCTGAAGAGACCCAAGAGACCTCCGCTCACAGAGTTCTTCGTGGACGACTTCGAGGAGCTGCTGGAGGGTGAGGAGCGACCTGCAACTGGTTACCTGGTCACCTGGTCACCTGGTCACCTGGTTACCTGGTCACCTGGTCACCTGGTCACCTGGTCACCTGGTCACCTGGTTACCGGGTTACCTGGTCACTTGGTCACCTGGTCACCTGTTCAACTGGTCACCTGGTCACCTGGTCACCTGGTCACCTGGTCACATGGTCACCTGGTCACCTGGTCACCTGGTCACCTGGTTACCTGGTCACCTGGTCACCTGGTCACCTGGTCACCTGGCCACCTGGTCACCTGGCTACCTGGCTACCTGGTCACCTGGCTACCTGGCTACCTGGTCACCTGGTCACCTGGTCACCTGGCTACCTGGTCACCTGGTCACCTGGTCACCTGGTCACATGGTCACATGGTTACATGGTCCAGTGGAACGTCTCATCACCATGAGGATGAACCGACCAATCAGCCTTCTGTCCCACAGTGCAGCACCCGGCGCCTGACCTGCCCAGGGCGGAGGGCGGCCCCATGGGGGTGGAGCAGGGCGAGCCGCTGGGCGTGGCCACCAACTGGCCCTCCTCCCTGGAGGCGGGGCTCCAGAGGTGGGGCACCGTCTCCCCCAAGGCCCCCTGCCTCACCTGCATGGACCCCAACGGGAAACTGTTGCATGTGCTCACCTACGGTAAGCCCTGCCCCCGCACACAGTGTAAGCCGCGCCCCTGCGGCGTAAGCCCCGCCTCCCCCACCCCATATGTGTGTGTGTGTGTGTGTGTGTGTTGTGTGTTGCTGTGTTTTGTGATGATGATGAAGATGATGATGGTGAGGTACGATAGAACTCAGCAGACTGTAAAATGTCTTCAGACTTCATTCCAGAGAGAGAGAGAGAGTGTGTGTGTGTGTGTGTGTGTGTGTGTGTGTGTGTGTGTGTGTGTGTGTGTGGTGTGTGTGTGTGTGTGTGTGTGTGTGTGTATGAGGGTCTAATCTAAATCTCCATCTCTTTGTGCCAGCATACCTTCTGTGTGTCTCTCTGTATCTCCCTCTCGCTCTCTCTCTCTCTCTCTCTCTCTCTCTCTCTCTCTGTCTCTGTCTCTCTTCCTTTATCTCTCTCTATCTGTTGCTCTTGGCGTCTGTTTGATGTTGTCTTATGAGGACACACACATTCACTACCTCCCCCCCTCTCCACACACGCACGCACGCACGCACACACACACACACACTCACTGAAGCCTCTTTAATAACCACCGGTCCTGATGCCCAGGAACCTCGCAGTGTGTTATTATGGGATGTTAGCTGGCGGGGGGGGGGGGTGCTGTGCAGTGGTTGGCACGGCGACCGTGTCTCTGGGTACCATGTGGTCAATTTTTCCTGGTACCACGGCCAAGAGAGCAGATAACCAGGAGCATGTTAGAATAGCTCAGAGATCCTGGAGGCTTTCACCCACAAACCTGTATTCCTTTGAGGGTCTGGCAACAGGAAGGTTGCTGGTTCTGTTTAGGTGTCCCTGAGCAAGAAAGACACCACCTAACCCTACCTGCTCCTCCTAGCTAGTGTGGAGGTGTCCCTGAGCAAGACACCACCTAACCCTACCTGCTCCTCCTAGCTAAGTGTGGAGGTGTCCCTGAGCAAGACACCACCTAACCCTACCTGCTCCTCCTAGCTAAGTGTGGAGGTGTCCCTGAGCAAGACACCACCTAACCCTGTTAGTTAACAGTCTTCATATGCCCCTAGATGGATGGAGGATGGACAGACAGACAGACAGACAGACAGACAGACTGACTAGGGTCCTTGTTTATTGTGCAGAATGATTTCAATCGCTTATTGAGACCGCAGCAACACTGTTCGGTTCTGGCGGAGGAGGATGTTCTCGACTTTATTCAGCCCATACAACTTTATTTACAACCCTGTGGAAACACAGTATTCATCAGCAGAGAGAGCAGCTCGGATGATTCCAACATTTCCAACGTTTACAAACCACAGAATATTTTGGTCCACAAATCGACGCTATATTCCTCTATGCATGCAGTGGCGTCATGGGATAATCGGTCATTTGATCAAATGACAGTTTGCACAGTTTACCAAACGTACGGTCGAGGCTAACCGTGTCTGGCGCCGCATGATGACGGATTTTCCCCTCGCCGCTCAACCAATAGGAGCCCTCCGTCGGACAGTCTCCAGACAGTTGCTCGGCACGATTCAATCAGTTGCCGTGTCTTAATCGGTTGAACCTGCTCATGTATAAGTTAGAAGTTGGAGACAGACATGTTCCAGGTGGAATATATTCACACAGAAGACATTCATGATCTCCTCGCTGAGGCTGAGGATCGATAAGGACTCCGCTCTTGGCTAGTCATGCCTGCGGTCGGCTCATCCGCTCGTCGGGTCTGCGTTCTGCTGCTCAAACCTCTGTTGATGGAGTCCAGAGTCTGTTGTTCAGAGTTCTGAACAAAGCAGCTAAAGACAATGAACCTTGATGCTGGGGTGTGATTATTAAGCTATTACGCAGATAATATCGTTATTATAATTAGCAGCAAAATATGCGAATGACGTGCTGTTCCTTATTGTTCTTCCTTGAGTCAGAGAACTTTATAAAGAGTTCCTCTCGTCGGTTCAGTTGGTTCAGCGTGAAAGGTTTAAACGGTGAAAAAAGAGAAAGAGTCAGACTACAGTCGTATATACTACAATATTCTTAATGTCATGTCCAATACCTCTCCTACATTACCTTTCAACATTATGTGCAATATTCTTAATATTCTTTCTATCAGGTGCAATACGTCCCCTAACCATTATTATTATCACAGTATTACACTTCAATTATGACTAATTGTTTTCGCCGTCTGAATATCTTATCTTGCCTATATATTTTAATATTTTAATGTTTTCTGTTAGTTTATTTGT
>PIJE02004210.1:0-21326 GCA_002895965.2 Coryphaenoides rupestris
GACAGGTAAAATCACTCTTCCTCTGTCTAAAAACAGTCCAGAAATAACTAAGAGCATCCTTGAAACTTTTATCAACAGATAAAACTGAATTAAAATGCCAGTATGCACTTTTAGGTAAAATGTTTCTAATAAAAACATGACATAAAAGCAGGGAATGATCAGTAAAACCAACTGGCATAATTCTACACATTTTAAAAATATTAAAATGATGTTTAAAACAATAAAAGCGGTCAAGTCGGGCTAAAGAAATCCTGTGCTCTCTTAGGTGGGACCATGTGTACTGTCTGGAGTCTGCGTGCATCCTTCTCCACACATCCACCAGACCATGAGAATAGACCAGCCGCCTCAGAGCGTGTTCGCATGTCTCCTCCTCCTCCACCTCTAACACCCGCGCCGCGCCCTGCGCGCCCTCTACCGCGCCACTCGACCCCACCACTCCGCAGCCCTCCGCCCCCCTCCACCAGACCCCCTCCCCCGCGACCCGCGCGCGCGCGCGCGCGCGGCCCTCACCTAATCTCAGCCCCCCCCGAACCGCCCCTCCACCTCCCCAGAGGCCCTGCCAAAGATAGCGGTGAATAGGCCTAGCCCGAATCGAAGCCGGCGCCCACAGCCCGCGTGGCCAGAGCAGGAGATATTCCGTTAGCCCCGTCGCTGCACCTTGTATCGATTGCCTTAAAATGAGCAGCCAGTGTGTGTGTGTGTGTGCGTCGCGTGCGTCCCGCCGCCCCCCGCGCCCGCCCGCTCCGCCGCTCCCCCCCGCCGCTCCCCCCCCCCGCGCCCTCCCGTCCCCTCCGCCGTGAGTTTTCCGTGTGTGTGTGTGTGTGTGTGTTGCTTGTGTGTGTGTGTGTGTGTGCGATACCGATGGTGCCTCATAGTCGTGTGTGCGAGGAGGTGAGCTGACTCTGGTGTCATGTATGTCGCTATCCTTCGTGTGCAACCCTACATCCACATGAGGGTGCCTCGTGTGGATTGAATGTGATGAGTCCGTAGATGTGCTCGAGTGTGAACCGTCATTGTGGTGTATAGTGCGCTATGATGTCTTGCAGATATGTGTTGAGCGTCATAGAACTGCGTATGCTCGAGAGAAGTTATGCGAAAACTTTAATACATGTAGTTCACCCTACTTAACCACCAGAAATAAAGTAATACTGACTGTGCTCGTGTGATCGAGCGAGTTGCCAGGCTGTGTATTCAATTTGTGCGACGATGTATGAGCCGTTGTATTGTTCTTGAAGTAGTATTGGAGCATACTTCCTGCGCCCGCTACTGCGCAAATTTCCTTTTGTGGTGTGGGATAGGCATAGTTGAGATGTTATGAGAACTGAATAATGGTAACATACATGTGGTGATCACTGCCATGTTATGAGTTGGGTAGCTGGCGCGACTCTGTTGAGAGAACGCGCGTCTAGAGAGCCGTACAACTGCTGCTCCGTTCGTGTGTAGTAATAGGCTAATGTCGTGTCTGTAGTGCCGTCGCTCGATGTCCCTGGTAGATAGCTGGATAAGATACGGGCGTGCGCATTGGGATTTTGAATAAGTTGAGCCCTATGATGTCTTGCCGATCGGCACTCACCACACGAGTGTTATGTGTGGTGGCCTAGTAAATTTAGTGCGTACTTTTGTCGCCTGTCGCTCGTGTGTGGTCGCAGCATTCTCTATTCAATCTAGCTTCATTGTGTTTGCGTGTACGTAGTGTGCGTGTGTCTGTGGTCGCCGTTTGTGTTTGCTCCTTTGTGTATAGAAGCACTTGATATACCTATTTCGATAGTGTGTGGTTGGTAATGTACAACGTTGTTCCTTTGCTGACGTTGTCATTTGCTTGTCGAAATGTATAAGTTGTTTGTGTGTGTGTGTGTGTGCACATGTGTGTGTGTGTGCACGTGTGTGTGTGTGTGTGTGTCTTCTAGTCACGGCGTTTTCCATAAGCAGGAATCGGGGAGATTTTGAGATAATCGAGTCACAAACTGTTCACCGCCCGCATGACTATGATGCAAACACCGATATTAACAGAACCATAAACCCAAACAAACAGGCATCACAAGACACAGAGAGCAGACCTATTTAAAGTAAGACCATGAAATTGAGGGCCTGCCATTCATTCCTGACGAGCCAGCATGAGCGAGGGGAATTCTTGATCTTGTGGAGGGCCCTCGCCTTGTCACCAGATAACAAAGGCTCGCGCGCGGGGCCCTTATCTGAGGAGCCGACAGGAGGGACTGATGCGGAGACTTCCACGGCTCTCTGTCTCTAAGCACCGAGCAGTGACAGTGAAAGGAAGAGAGAGAGAGGGAGACAGAGAAACATAGAGAACAAAGGACAGGAGAGGAGAGAGAGAGAGAGAGAATAAAGGCCAAGAGTAGAAGACATGAATAACGCGGTGAAACTGAGCCGTAGAGGTTTGTCCATTGTCCATTATACGTCCATTATTATGCCAGCCATCCCTGTTCTAATCATCCCTACAAGAAAAGACCCCCCCCTCCCTCTGTGTCCTTACTGAAAGTTTCTTCCTTCGGGTCTGGCAACAGGAAGGTTGTTGGTTCGATCCCCGGAGTTTCGCCTAGCTAAGTGTGGAGGTGTCCCTGAGCAAGACGCCACCTAACCCTAACTGCTCCTGACGTGTTGGTTGTTACCTTGCATGGTTGACCCCATGTTGAATGTTGAAGCAATACTGTCAAGCGCTTTGGATATAAGCGCTATATAAATGCAATCCATTTACCATTCCTTGTTTTTGTCCTTGGCTTATCAAGGGCTAAGGGCTACGGTTAGGGTTAGCAGGTGTGGGGGGGGGTCATATAATATGGCCTGTGTGGCCCTTTGAGACTGTAACTGTGATTACAGGCTATGCAAATCAAATTTAACATTTAGGAACAGTCGAGAGTAACGGACAAAAAAAACAAAACATGAAGTAAGTTATCCAATAACAACGCCGCAATCCCACCGTAGGGCCTCCTCAGCGTCTCTGGCGAAAGACGTCAACAACAACAACAACAAGGGCGGCGTCCGTGATTGGCTGAAAAGCGGCGCTAGGCAACAGCATCGCATGTAGTCACGCAAGCCGTTCACGGGGGGGGTGAGTTGAAACGGTCAGGGTGGTCCCGGTGGTTCCGTGATTGGGTTACGGCGTCGGGCTAGGGTTTACTCTTCTATCTCTCGCCGCCACGCTGTGATTCTCGAGCTACAGAGGGCCGGATTCATCGGGTTTTCGGATTCAATGTCCTCCTCCGCCCCAAATTAAATTGCGCTAACGAGTGAGTCGGCAGCGAACCACTGTGGGGCCACTGTGTTCCCGCATGTCATTAGGCCCTTAGAAAACATTAGAAGGCAACGTGTGTCTACGTGTGTGTGTGTGTGTGTGTGTGTGTGTGTGTGTGTTCGGTGTATGTGTGTTGAGTTGAGTTGTGTGTACGTACGGTATGTGCACACAATGGTTGAATCCAAAAAAGCAAAAAGGAGAGTTATATACACCTTTTCTAAAGAGAATAAACAAACAACCACAAATAAATGCTAATAAACAAACAACCCTCGCTGCGGTGGCGAGGAGGAGGAGGGGGCGGGCCGGCCGCTTCACCTTCGCCGCCGCTCGCCGGCACGGAGCTGGGAATGTGTTTTTCTGCCCGGAACGCCAGGGGAAAAAACCAACCTGATGAGAGAGAGACAGAGACACTGAGAGAGAGAGAGGGGAGGGAAGAGACACTGGAGAGAGAGGGGGAGAAGAGACAATAAACAGAGATAGAAGATAGATCCGAAATGACTTAACTTGAAAACAAGTCAGTTACAAATGGGGTTTCACCACATGTTGTAAGATGTTGAGGTGTTTCGAGGCTTTTATATCCGAGTACATTATGTAACGTGTTGTGATGTCAAGTGTTCCTTCGCAGTCCTGCACGTGCTGCTGGTGCGGGCTCTTAATGATGTCATAAATCACTTTTGGCCCATAATAATCTGGCCTGTAAAACCCTTTGAGACTGTCTTGTGATTAAGGGCTATACAAATAAAATTGAATTGAAAATTGAATTGAATTAATGATGACATCATAATTAAGAGCCCATGCAGTCAATAAGCGGTAGAAAGAAATGGTAAATGGATTGCACTTATACAGCTCTTTTCATCCAAAGCGCTTTACAGTTGCCTGACATTCACCCATTCATACACCGACGTCGGTGTGTCAACCATGCAACACGTCAGGAGCGGTTAGGGTTAGGTGGTGTCTTGCTCAGGGACACCTCAACACTTAGCCCGGGGATCGAACCTTCCTGTTGCCAGACAACCGCTCTTACCTCCTGAGCTACTGCCTCCCCAAGAAACAAGACGGGGCTGTAGCGAAACGCCCCAAACCCCCCCATCCCCCCCCCAACCCCGCCTCGTCATCTGCAATAATTTTTTCTTCTCAGTTCCAAGTCTCGCATATTCGCTTCAAAAGACTTAAAAAAGACTGTTCTCAAGGGACACATCCACCATCCATGCTGACCTCCTGTCTCCCCCCTCCTCTCCCCCTCTCCCCCCCCTCCTTCTCCCCAGGAGGGCCAGGCGAATGCTGTCCCGGTCCCAGCTGAGACACGCATGCCGGCAGCCCTGTGAGCAGATCAGCATGCGCACCACCAGCAGCAGCGGCTACAGGGTCTCCCAGGCCCCACCACAGGGGCTGGTCCTGGCGCCCCCACCGCTACCGCCGCCGCCGCCGCCCGCCCCCCCCACACCCCTCACACCCTCAACACCCCCCACACCCTCACCCCAGCCTGCGGATGCGAGGACCCATCGTCATCCATGACTGAGGAGGTGGGGGCGGACCCCATGGCCACACACCCCCTACACACACACACACACACACACACACACACGCGTATACATATCTTTCAAAACTTTTAAATGATTTTGCTTCTGCGTCCAGAAAATAAAGCTCCTGTGTTTGGCATGAGGAGGAGGATGATGAGGTGAACTAACTGCACTAGCAAAAAGACCTGACTGTAAGCCGTGCCTGTCTGTACTTACAGCACTTATTGTAATCCCTGGCAACTTTTTCAGAATGTGTGCGTGTGCGCGTGTGTGTGTGTGTGTTTTAGAGAGAGAGAGAGAGAGAACCGAGAGAGACAGAGAGAGAGAGAGAGAGAGAGAGAGAGGGGGGAGGAGCGGGCCTGAGAATGTGCATCGACAAGTGTTGAATCGTGAGCGATCAAGAGATAGTGACGGATGTATAGATGCGCATGCCTCCGTGTGTGTGTGCGTGCATGTGTGCGTGTGTGTGTGTGTGTGTGTTTGAGAGAGGTGTGTTGATGTGATCGACACGAAGGACGGGGAGGATGTAAATACGTGTGGGTTCTCAGACTTTTTCATGACGGCCATCTTGTGTGAACTTTTTGTTTGACGATACGTCTTTGTGGAGTTTTTTTTCTTCTGTTGGGTGGGTGGCTGGGTGGGCGGGGCGGGGGTCAGGGTTGGGGTATTTGGGTCGGGATCAGGGTTATTCTGTCGGGTATGGAGATGGGTATGGTGGGCCCCTGAGTAAAAGGGTAACCAGGCAAGAAGTCTTTTAAGAAAAGCACCTTGCCCAACTGTGTGTCTTGTTACACACGGCTCTCGGTTCAACTTGAACCACTTCAAATCCATGAGATGGACAGCATAACAAGCTTGAGCTGGCTTTGACCGCCTGCATATATATATTAATATAGTCCAGCAAGCGCTACCATAACGGTTGTGCCAGTAGAGTACTTCACTTTTTGTGAAATACTGCCCCTTAATGGCGGCTAAGAAGAACCACCACACGCATGTCTTTCTTCCCAAAGCAAAGGTTACAAACCAGTTTGCTTAAAAAAAAAAAAAAACTATCTTCAGACACCTCAGCAAGTTACTAAAGTAACCATAGCGTCTGGCATCTTTTAACAGCTATCTTACATCCCCACTCACACATTAACATATATTTTGCAATGTGACTAATTGGAGAAGATACCGATGCAATGTTTGACGATCGACGATTGTTCATATCGACATACTGTAGGCAAAGCTGTCAAACTTCACCGGGGCACCCTCACACCGCCACACTGTCTCTCCAATGACACCGCTGTGTGAAATCATGTATATAAATCTCATCACACTGTACAATGGCATCGTCGTTTAATTTGTATTAACCTACCTAGCCCGACTTACCGGCGTTAAAAGCACTTACTTCATCGCCAGCCGAAAAGGCCATGGAGCAGTAAAGAGCCGTAACCTAAAGGGCAAAAATAATAATAACACGACCAATATCTCTTCGTTAGCCACGTTTCACTGCACTTCAGTTTCTTAAAGCATATTATTACCACCACAGCAAATTGCCCGGGAAAACAAACAATGTTCGGCAACACAAACAACCCATAGGTGTTGTTGTTGTTGTTGTAAAAAAAAAAAGCTAGTCTTCTGATTTTTTTTCTTGTGTTTTTAACTAACTCTTTAAAGAGCCCCTATTTTACCACCATGCCCTCTAGTGGCGTCACGGGTGGTGGTAAAATACGGGCACCTTTAAGTTTGAGGTGTACAAACCTCCAACCTCCCGACGACGATGACGATGACGACGACTTTCTTCCTCTTTAATTCTGAAAAATGTTTCTGTTGGTGTATCATGTACGTCATGTGTTGATGAATATGCTGAAATAATAAATACGACACGATGCCGGGAGTGACTGTGTTGCTCTTGTTATTTTCCCACCACTTCCCACTTACTATACAACATTTTAGAATGTAGTAGTAGTCTGCTTTAATTGACAAACCAAACCTACCTGGTGGGAGTTTAACCCCAGAAAACCTACCTGGATGAACAGGTGAGTCTGGAGGAGACTCCAACTATGACGTATTATGGCCAGGGGCGGCACCGTGGATTTGGGGCCCCGGGAAAAGAAACCATATAGGGGCCCCACCACGGCCGAGCGGAAGAAAAAAACATTTTAAGATAATTTAGACCATCATTATAGATATGGACCCATATAATACTGTGATACTTATACTATGTGATTAAATTAGGTTTGCTTGGAGTATCATGCTTTTAAAGAGAACATTATTTTCTTTCTTCATGTTTGTTTCAGTATTTATTATGTAAAAGGGTGACGGGCCCTCCAGTATATTTAGTTTTATTCTTTTTTATACAAACTTCAGTCTATCAAACAATTTATTTTGCCAATTTCACTGTAGTTGTGTCCCTCCACTTTGGGCCCCTGGGTAGTCAGTCCCCACTTCATTTTTTTTATAAGTTATTTATGTGTTAAATAGAATAGTACCTTAGTTTAGTCCGTAAACTATGCGTGACGTCATCCAGCTGCTTAGTCTGTGTTCCCAACCGACGTCGCACGGGCTCCAGTGGCGCAATCGGTTAGCGCGCGGTACTTATATGACAGTAGCTGGCGGAGCGATGCCGAGGTTGTGAGTTCGAGCCTCACCTGGAGCACTGCTTTTCTGTGACCTTCAATTCGAAGAGCTTTATTGGCACGGGGACGCGTACAGTACATTTACATTGACAAAGCGAGTGGTGAATGAAAACAACAAAACATATCTAATTTACATTTGATAATGATGACAATGATAATATTGCACATTATATTGCTGTGTTCATTGTCTAGGGGGGAGTTATAGGGAGGAGTTATAGAGTTTGATGGCCACAGAGGGGGGAGGAGTTATAGAGTTTGATGGCCACAGGCAGAGTTCGGTGGAGTTGTTAACATCGGAATATTAGTTTCGATCTGCCCCCGGTTGAACTATGTTGATAATGTTATGGTATCCGTGTAAATAAAGACACGGCGTCGGGGTGAACAAGAACAAAAAACGATGTTTATTTCTCGATCGTGTTTTTAAATAATCACCTTGGGTAAGAGATAGTACGGATTTGTGTATCCTTGAGCAACGTCGCATAATGTTCTAATCTTCTCACCGCTATCGGGTACTGGGGAGACGGTGGGAAAACCTAATCGAGATACGGCCCATTGTTGAACGGAAATACATTATGGTAATGATTATCCACTGAGCGATAATCTAATCGGAACGCCGGAGAGAATTGGAATAATCACACGATTGTTAATAATTCACACCGAGAGAGGAGTCCCTGCAGAAGCGATCCCGTCGATTGCTTGGAATATTCATATGTTTTCGTGATTAACTATAACGAGGTGACAAATTATAGATCATGGGATGATTTCAATCTCCACAGATATGTGCCAACACCATTAATTTTCCCGTAAGTATCTCAAATATATCGCTTTGAAAGTACGATTTATGAAGTTATGCTATGTTTCTGATCCATGAAGAAGAAATTACATGATATAGGCTCCATAACATACCCTCTTTGTCTGTTCAAAATGTTGATGCATGTCATTCAATCATAGAACATGTTTATTTACAACAAACCAAATGTCAGAGATTATTGAGTCGGCCTATGGTGTCATAGGTCCCCACCAGTATAGGCCTATATAGAAACGGCAGGCCTGCTATGCGTTTAACACAGCATAACACTGCTACTGAACCATCAAACAAGACGCGGGACTCGAAAAGGTCGTTGAAACATTACACCGTCGTGTCAATGCCGTTTGACCCTGACGGCGGCAACGGACTCCGCTGTACCGTGTGGCCTCGCGTCGCACACCCGGTCAAATCAGAGCCGACAGCCCAGCCCCACCAGTGTCAATCGGAAAACAAGTTCGGTGTTTATATTACTCGCTCCGAAGTCTTGATTCTGGAAGGTTTGACCACGGCCGATTCCGAAACCGAGCGGAATGCAAAAAAAACGGAAACTATGGCTTTGCCTTTTTGAGTTGAGTCTGTATTCCCAAGACACACAACACTAAAACACTGAGTTACGCGGGTGGCTGGTCGATTGCTAAAACGTTTATTATTAATTCACCCGAGAATAAAGATGTCGTTCCCGTTCTATCGTCTCCGTGTCTTTCCTTTCCACCGTCTGTCACAGAGCAAGGAATACGTTTCCATCGCTCCGGGGGGGCCCGCGGGGGTAAACTGGATAATCCTTTTTATGTAACAGTTACCCCATGCCTTAGCACGGTTGTACGTGTAATTTCCATGCTACATTTACTGATGCGCCGGTGTGTGTGTGTGTGTGTGTGTGTGTGTGTGTGTGTGTGTGTGTGGATGATATCATGTCTGTTTCAAGCCATGATCTTTCAAACCCTTGCTTTTTTCCCCCCACCCTACAGAACTATCAATAGTGACAGAGGCATGGACGTGGAATAATACAATATGACTAATAGGCCGATTAATATTTCCTTTTTAAATGCTGTCACGGCTGCAAGGTGCTGTGCACATGTGAAGGCAATGAAGCACAAGTCTCTCTCTCCCGGTCTCTCTCCTCTCTTTCTCTCACTCCTCTCCTCTCCTCCTCTCCTCTCCTCTCTTCCCATCCTCTTCTTCTCTCCTCTCCTCTCCTCTCCTCTCCTCTCCTCTCCTCATGTAATACTACCTTCAATCTCTTATCCAGACACATTTAAGGATATAGTATTAAAAAACTTAAAACAGCCTGCAGTTGTTGCCGATGCTCTCTGTGTCCGTCTCCCTCCGGGGTGCAGCTAAGCGCAGATGCAAAAATCATCAATCAACAACTTTATCATCATTTGACGGAGTCGGGGTAAGATGGTGGAAGTGGAGGATGCCACACACACACACACACACACAAACACACACACATGTACACACAAACACACACTCATACAAACATAGACACGACAACCTGCCAATAGGGTCAGCAGGCCACTTCATTCAATGAGAACTTGAGCTGTTGAAAAGGACAGTGAGTGTGTGTGTGCGTGTGCGTGGGTGTGTGTCAGGGAATGTGGGGTGTGGGTTGGGGACAAATGTGAGAGAGTGAGAGAGAGTTTAATATTTGGGATAAGCTGCGATTGAACATGCTGAGATCAGACCAGAATGATCAAATTCTGCCAGAGATAATCCATTATCTTGGAAAATTAAATGTCCACTCTGTCCTTTCTTTTGTTCTTTCATTCTCTATTTCTTGTATTTCTTTATTTTCTTTATTTCTGCCTCCTGTGTTGCACATCCAGACCACTCAAACATCCCACACACACACACACACACACACACACACACACACACACACACACACACACACACACACACACACACACACACATAAACTGTGCCGTACCACAGCAGACAATGTTATAACCCATGCATATTTCATGAGTTTATGAATCCACACAATGTTACTGTTACCATGCTACTAAACCATGTGCACAGATTTGCATAAAGGTGCTGTTTTAACTTCTTGAATCTTGAATCTTTAGACAGTATAATGGTATAATGTTGATGTTTCACAGACTTGATAGCAATAGTGCTCGCTTATGCAGTAATAGTGTATGCATGAAATGTGTATTTTGTTTCTTTCTATATCTTTGTGGCACCCCTCACTGGCAATAAATTACATGTGGGAATTTGTTATTTAAAAAGATGAAAAAGTGATTTAACATCCAAATAATCGAGGCAAGTCACATTTTCAGGCAAAGGAAAAAAAACAACCATTGTGATACGATTACATTTTTTGAATGCACTGCACTGGTTCATACTTAAAACCAATACATTGCAATTTTGTGTTGTCTTTAATGTCTGATCTTCTGTGTGAGAACAACTCAACAAAGGCCAATCCGTAGAAAAAGCCTCTACCGCTCAGCCACAGGAGTTCAGGGTCAACCAGCGCTGGGGAAATTCTGTTTTCCCGTCTCAGCTGTAAAGCACTTTGTGCTACATTTCTTGTGTGAAAGTTACTATATAAATAAAGTTTCACTTACTTACTTACTTACTGACTTACTTACTTACTGATTTGGTTAGGCCTCGCCTGTGAAGCACTTTGAGACTGATAAAGCCTGATTTATGCGACTTAACACTGCATGGAGAATCCGATCCGATCCCCCCAGCTCCATGCGTTCACAGTCATACGACAGACCTACAGTAGGCCTACGGTATATATCTATATATATATGCCCACGCTGCAGTCCACCCTGGCCTGCAATCCAGGGTTATTGTGTCATGTACAGTACGTGTGGATGCCTATGATAGAATAAATAGATAAAGATACGATACATAGAGATATAATAAATAGAATTTAATAGATAAATAGAACTTTATAATATAGAATAGAATAGAATAGAATAGAACTTTATTTATCCCGAAGGAAATTATTGTGCCAGGTTACATAGCGATACAGTATAAAAACAGAATTATGAAAAATAAACGAAGAATAAACTAAGCATATACAGTATAAAACAATATAAAACAATGATACAGTATAAAACAATATAAAACAATGATACAATATAAAACAATGATAAAATAAACTAAAGGATTTACCAATTTACAGTTAAAATATACAAGTTTGAAGGCATATGTGGATGATCTTCTAGCCAGAGAGGAGAGAGAGACAGTGTGTGTGTGTGTGTGTGTGTGAGAGAGAGAGAGAGAGAGAGAGAGAGAGAGCGTGTGTGTGTGTGTGTGTGTGTGTGTGTGGGGCTACACGAACCGACCAATGGGAACGCGTGGTTTTTGATAGGGGGGGGGTGTGAAGGTGAAGAGGGGGTGGGGCAGAGCCGATTGACAGACACGGACTCTGGCCAATCAGCGACGGCGCTTCCGGGACACCCCGCCGCGCACAGCCAATCGACGAGCGCGTAGCCGAACGCAAGCGCCTCCTCCCGTTCAGCACCCGAAGTCGGAGGATAGCTCTGGCCTCTCAATGGACGAAAGAAAGTGCGGAGATTTTGTCCGCGTTATCTTCATATAACGTTTCTCCGCGGCCACGTTTGTTCACCGGACGGATCGTTTATGCTGCGGTGGCGTCAAAAATGCGTCAGAATCAATGCTGTCCAAGCAGGGAGCCGCCGAGAGAGGAATTATCGCCGCTCGTCTGAGGCCGATCGCGACGATTATTTTTTTTGTTTGTCGCTCAAATAAGGAAACATAACAAGCTAGCAAGCTAACGTTAGCTTAGCGCATTTAGCTCTGTATCTTCATGTTCTCCACCCCCCCCCCCCCCCCCCCCCCTCCCCCACCCCTCCCCCACCCCCCCCCCCCCCAACTGTCCTTCCCAAGGGGGGAGGAGTTATAGAGTTTGATGGCCACAGGCAGAAAGGACCTCCTGTGGTGTTCTGAGGTGCACCTCGGTGGTCTCAGTCTCCGGCTGAAGGTGCTCTGGTATGACTCCAGTGTGGCGTGCAGGGGATGGGAGTCGTTGTCCATAATACTGAGTAGTTTACTCAGCATCCTCCTCTCCGAGACCTCCACCATAATACTGAGTAGTTTACTCAGCATCCTCCTCTCCAAAGACTCCAATTCCACTCCCAGGACAGACAAAATATACTTATAAAAGAACTAAATGTATACAGGTAAGTAAGTTAACAAAAACGGTGATTGACAGGTGATTGACAGGTTGTATTCCGTCAGATGACCGTCTCTCTCTCTCTCTCCTATTATGCTGATACGATATCAATAGTTGACGTCGATGTTGACCATCTCGTCCACAAACCGCAAGGCAGGGAGACACAGTCAAAGATGACTACATTGATGACCATGATGATCAAGTGAATATAAGCATAACTAGAATACAATTGGTGTCCTGAACTACCAATATATCTAATATAACGTTACAGACCGACATAATACGTGCTGTGAACATGCTTGTATGATGTATGTCCCCCACTCTGAGTTCCTTCCTTCTCCAGATTTCTTGTGTCATAAATCACTTTTGGTCCATAATAATCTGGCCTGTAAAGCCCTTTGAGACTCTCTTGTGATCAACGGCTATACAAATATAATTGAATTTAATTGAATTTAATTGAATTTAATTGAATGTATGCACTTCCCATGACCGATGAAGTGTAATAGACATATTTCTGTAATAACAACTCTTCGACACTAGTGGGCAGTAAAGGAACGCATTCGTCCTGTCATTGAACGCCATTCACCAACCAGTACCATCAGACATCTTTTTTATTTTAATCCATATTTACACATTACACACACACACACACACACACACACACACGGTGGAAAGTAACTAAGTACATTTAATTAAGTACAACTTTGAGGCACTTGTACTTTACGTGAGTATTTGTATGTTCTGCTACATTATACTTCTACTCCACTACATCTCTTGTACAGAGATGTAGAGATATAATCAATAAATAGATGATGATATTATATCAATAAGGCTTCATCGGTAGTAGTATGTAAAGTATTATATAAAATATAAATACATTGAATAACATTATAAACATTATAAACAAATAATATATTTTTTATTCCGAACACACACTGCATCTTCATTCTTCGGTTAACTTCGGCCTACTGCTAGTATCTTCAGAACCTGTAGGTTATAAAGCAGTCAGGGCAGCAAACACTTTAATTTGTGTGGGGATACAGTCGACCTGATGCGGCATCGATTTGACAAAAACATGTTCTATTTAGGAACACATATCCTCTGAAAAATAACAAAAAATAAAAAGAATAACTTGTTGAATGACATCATCTTCAATTTCAGCCTCATCCTCCGTACGACGAAACTGGAAAGAAAGGCACTCACGATGTCGTCATTTCACTATCACTTAATCATTTACAGATAAAATAGTTGTTGTCTAGCATTTACAAGTGTGCATGGGGAGGTGGAGTGTGTGTGTGTGTGTGTGTGTGTGTGTTTGTGTGTGTGTGTGTGTGTGTGTGTAGGGGTTCTGTCCTTCTAAGCTTTGTAAGCTGGGAATGAACAAGCAGAAGATTGCAGTAATGATGTGACCCAGATGTCCCCCTGCGCTGATCTCCGGGCTGAAAATGAGAGTGCAGATCAGCTCTCTATACCCCTTGTCACCCCCTCTCCCCCCTCCCCCACCCCCCCCCCCCCCCTCCCCCCCCCCGCCCCTCCCTCCCTCCCTCCCTCCCTCCCTCCACCCAGGACACAATCACTTGGTATTAGCAGCAGGGATTCTGTGTTTCTGTGAGCGTTTATAGGCTGTGAGCCACGTACATGTACACGATCATGTAATACACCTCCTCGAAACTTAAATACTGTTATATAGGTTTTTATTCAACTTTGTTTCTGTGGTCGATTCATTCATGCATTTACATGCATCTATGTAGGTTGTGTGAGTGTGTGTGTGTGTGTGTGTGAGAGAGAGAGAGAGAGAGATAGAGAGAAAGTGTGTTGTGGAGAGTGTGTGTGTGTGTGTGTGTGTGTGTGTGTGTGTGTGTGTGTGTGTGTGTGTGTGCTTGTGTGTGTGTGTGTGTGTGTGTGTGTGTGTGTGTGTGTGTGTGCACGTGTTTGTGTGTGTGTGTGTGTGTGTGTGTGTGTGTGTGTGTGTGTGTGTGTGTGTGTGTGTGTGTGTGTGTGTGTGTGTGTGTGTGTGTGTGTGTTGTGTGTGTCTGTGTGTGTGTGTGCGTGTGAGTAGGGGAATGAGCTCCTGAGCTGATCCGTGTCAACACCACGGATCAGGGCGGAGATTTGGAGGCGTGTGCCACTTGTTCTCTGCTGCTCCAGATATAACAGTTTTTTAATTTACTCCTCCTCCTGAGCCGCTTTCATAAGACATCAACCCAGCCCCCCCTCACTCCCTCCCCCCCCCCCCCCCCCCCCCCCCCCCCCACACACACACACGCACACACACACCTACACTCTCTCTCCTCTTCTCACTCACCTCACACCCCACTAAGGGACCGAAATTGGATCCACGCCGCGGAAAACAAACAAACAAACAAACGTAAGTAGCCACGCGTGTACTCTAGTGTGTTTAGCTGTAGCGCACGGTTTCGACAAGCAAGCTAGCTAGCTAGCTGGCTGGCTAACTAGCGGTTAGCTGTTAGCGTTAGCATTAGCACAACAAGCTAACGCCAGTCAACCACTGGCAAACAACTCGGGGCCTTCCCGCAAAAGGGGACCGACCAGTGGACGTGAAGTTGTGTCGCGTGTGCTCATGTGGTCCGTGGTCGTGAATCGCGTGTGGTGGTCGGCGATGGCTGGATCGAGGGGGAAAAATCATCATTTTCTATGTATTTTTTATTAACATGAACGATCTGTCGACAACTTGGGGCTAACGTGAAGCTAGCCAATCCAACCCAATCCAATCCATGAGTGTTCAAGTGAAGCGTTGAACACGTTGTCCCCCCCGGTGGTCTGGGCTCATGTCGCCCCTGCGTGTTCATTCTGCTGCCTTTTCCCAGGGTCTGCTGATGGTGTGCCAGCCACGTTTTACTTGGTGTTTTAAATGCCTTTTTCTTTGGGTGTGAGTGGGTGGTTCTATTGTAAATGTAAGCTGTGTGCAATGCGTCCACCGAGTGTGCCACTGGGTGTTTTAATACAGGACAACCCAACCTGATTGCATTCATTGCTGGTGAGCCACCGTGGATGGCTTCATCTGCAGCGAACGTTGGGTGTTTGGTGTACATTTTACTGTACAGCAATTATGGCAATCTGTTGGTCATCCGTTAAGCACACGCTCATTATGTTCATTGTGGATGTGACCTGCAAGGTGTGGAGCAAGTGAATCAAAATGGCTAATTCTTTTTTTCTTCTTCCTGATTCAACAACATATCTTGTGCATTCCATGAGAGCAAATGTATTCTTATAACTAAGCAGTTTAAGGTGTGTCACAAGATAGAGATTATTTTGTTCTACAGCCATAATAAGGCATTTTTTATTGCAGCATTGAAGAAGCGGTATATTCTCTCATATGGACTCCATTGTTGTATCTTTGTGTGATCACAATTGGTATTAATATATGGATGGAATCTCTCTCCCCAGTTGTTTTAGAATCGTATAATAATTAGCCTAGCACAACATGCATACATATGTGCATACGTTATTTGTATATTTTAAAGCCACCCTGTTACATATGAGTGACTTTAGTTATTCCTATATGTAGTGAGCTCAGGTAACTCAAGGCATGAGATCACTTGGAGTTTGACTTGCCTGCAATGGAGATAAGAGGCTACTTATACTCTTGCCTGAGTCAGCTATCAGAACACAGTGATGGCAGGCAGGGATACTTATCAGCAGAGCGGTGACCTAAGGTCTGTCTTTAGTTGATGGATTGCGTACTTATGCGTTTGTTCATTGTTAGCCCGTGTACATTGAGTGTACGTTTTCAGAGGTCTGCGGAGGAGCTTCAGTCCTTAATCTGTGGCGGTGCTGTGCCTCATACAAACACTGATTGTTTGAGTAAGGGAAGGATAGCCAGTGGCAAGGTGCACCTCCAAACAGAGAAGCCAAACAATCACAGGCGAACAAGCGTTTCATTTTACAGAGGTGGCTGGTCAGTAGTGCCTTGGGCACAGGGTGATGCCAATGCCCAAGTTACCCAAGATGGCTGCTGCTGTATGTTCCGGGTTCCTCACAAAAATGTGTTTTTGGTCATTGCGTGACACTTTTTAAAAAACAAATGAAGCTAGTAACTATCATTTAGTAATGTTAATTTTTTCTGAACCTCTTATTAGGAGCATGCATATATTTCAGAAAGAAAATCATTATTCAATAAAGGGGTAGGCGATTTACTGAATTAACTAGATTGCGCGCATTCGCTGTTGGATTTACACCGAATGAGCATTTTGTTCAATCGCTTTCTGGATGTCGGCATGCTAAGTGCGCTGTCATGGGCATTGTTTACAGAATCGCTTCAGAATCGCCCATATTCTCCTGGTGGCCACCTTGGTTCTAAGAGCCAGCTAGCTGGGTGCGGGAGCTAGCTGGGTGCGGGAGCTACCCAGCAAGTGTTTAGAACTAAGATGGCTGCGAGTTGAATAAGGCCCATTGACGTTGCAGTTGTTTTTCTCTAGTAACTTCTATGACAGTGTGATAATTTTGCCTATTGCAATGGTAGTCCCACCAAGGCCTAGCATGGGAACCATGCTGATAGGAGGGGGCTGTAACAAAATGTGCTATCCTCTGAAACACTATTGGTAGATTCCAGCATTCCACAGGCGAGCTGCATTCAGCATACATTACTGAAGTACATTCCCCCAATGTAGACAAAGTTATGGCTTTCCAGAAAATGACTGGCACCATCGTGGCTCAGACAGCATTTGTATAGTTGGATAGATATATTTACTAGTCCTTTCGGAAATTCATCATGTGCCATAGAACCCCCCCACGGAAAACAAATCTAGCGCTAATATTTGGACATAATTGACCTCTTCTGGTGCAATATGAGGACGGTATGTTGTTGAAACGTCAAGAAGGGCCTCTTTTGGCCATTTTCTGTAACATGTCATTACCATGGAGATGGGGGTGACGAGGTGGACAGGGCGCGTACCTGATTGTGATCGGTCAAACCGATTTTATTGACAGGCTAGAGCTGTCAAAAAATAGGCCTTGACGAGGGCTTGGTTTTATCACTGCGCCAAACATTGTGAGGAACGATTGCATTCAATGTAAATTGACCTTTTATTCACTGACATTTGTTAGTTCTACGAGTGGTAGTTGAACTGGTGGTTAAAGCAAGTTTCAGACAGCCCTAACTACGGGCAGCCGAATGATCAGATAACCTAATAACATTTGTTGTTGGACGACTTTGTCAGTCTCCATGGACAGTCAATTTGCCTTCAAATAGTAAGGCTATTTGTTATACAAATCACACGCACGCACACACAGTGTCACTTGTGTGTGCATAAATACATTTAGTTTGTTTGAATCGTTCCATAGCATGTCATCATACTGCCGTTATTTTCCTCTTGAGGAAAATTATTTTGACTGTATGAATGGTAGCCTGCCCAGGCAGTTAGCAGTTACTTTTGAAAGAGAATCAATTGGCACAATTACATTCACTGCGATAAGGGAAGTGTTGAGCCAACTCTTACTCCATACAATGAAATCGGAGAGCTTTCATGGGTGTAACTTGGGTTTATGCTTTACTAGGCCTTCGCCAGGCATCTGGCGGTAATTTAATTTAGGTGTCTGTCAGTAATTTAATTTATTGAACCTTGAATGTTTCAAAAATACTTTCAAAATACTTTCACAAAATACTACTACTTCTCTATCTGCTGAATCATCCCCCAAATCCTCAATAAATTGGGAAAGTATAGATTATCTTCTCACAGATGAGGTGAGTTGATGTCAGCCTTTGACTGCAGTTTGACTAAACAAAATTGGTTAAAACCAAATGTATGTTGTGTTGTTGGACTGACAAAATGCCATCGTATCGCAACACTTGACAGATCAATTTCAGCAAATCGCTCCACTTTTACAGTTTGAACTCATACAAAATACTGTGCCCTGATTCACGCACAGTCATAAGTAAAACAATTTAAAAGTAAAATCGAATATAAAAGTGTGTGTGTGTTTGGACTGTATAGCTTGAAGCTCTATGGAGTTTTTGCTTCCTGACTGACATCCTCCTCCTTCTCTCATGTTGGTGCTCACATGGTCCTGAGAGGGTGGAGGTTTTTGGTGGGGTGTGTGTGTTTGGGGGGGGTTGCGTAATAGTGGATGCTGATTGGTTAATGTGTAAACATGGGCTGTGGCTTGCCAGAGGGCACCACAAGGTCCTAGCTCCACGTGGCGTCGCCACACCCATGAGAATAGCAAGCTTGGGCGTGGTGCAGCGGCCGGAGCCCGGACTCCGAGGGCCCAGACTCTGAGAGCCCACTCACCCAGAGCCCACTCACCCAGAGCCCACTCACCCAGAGCCCACTCACCCAGAGCCCACTCACCCAGACCCCACTCACCCAGAGCCCACTCACCCAGACCCCACTCACCCAGAGCCCACAATCTGAGAGCCCACACTCCAAGAGCCTAGACTCCCAGATTTCCAGTCTCCCCGAGCCCAGACTAGGCCCTCAGAGCCCACTCACCCAGACCCCACTCACCCAGACCCCACTCACCCAGAGCCCACTCACCCAGACCCCACTCACCCAGAGCCCACTCACCCAGACCCCACTCACCCAGAGCCCACTCACCCAGACCCCACTCACCCAGAGCCCACTCACCCAGACCCCACTCACCCAGAGCCCACAATCTGAGAGCCCACACTCCAAGAGCCCAGACTCCCAGATTTCCAGAGCCCAGATTGAACTCCCAGACTCTGAGCACAGACTCTCTGAGCCCAGACTGTACAAGGGGAAGGCTCCCAGACAGTGTGAACTCCTCATGCTACTTCTGCTCATGTTTTCCTGCTTCTCTGGCACCCATGTGCGTCTCTGTCTCGGGGAGAGCTGTTGGTTTCGGCCTGCGGTTGCTCCGTGGTCTCCAGCAGATTTGAATGGCTTTGGTGGTCGAGAGTCGCCTGGTTTCGGTCTGATGTCTCAGCAGAGCTGGTTTCTGTTCTGTTTTCTTTTCTGAGTGAGTGTGTTATCTCTAGTTCTTGTGTGTGTGCGTGTGCGTGCGCGCTCTCTGGTTACTGCCCTTGCTACTACTCTTTCCTCTCAACACACACACCTGGTAGATGTGTGTGTGTCTGTGAGTGAAGGGGATGTCAGCTCTGGATGACCAATAGTTGCTAGGCAACGTCTGTGTGTTTGTTTTATTTTTGGAGTGATTGCTCTCGCTGACTACACCACACACACACACACACACACACACACACACACACACACACACACACACACACACACACACACACACACACACACACACACACACACACACACACGGCAGTAGAACTGTCCACATCTGATCATCCTTTTTCCAATGGATCGATATTTTATTACCCAAATTTGCCCGGCCTCTTACCTAACCCACCCTCGCGCTTTTCGTATAGATCGCCACCGCTCGTACACAGACAACATAGGTACACACACAGCACAACCCTGATAAGCGTAACAAAATGTGCCCCAATTGATTCCACCAATGACTTTGGAATGGAACAGTTCTGCTAAATTGATTGAAAGCTATTAGAAGCCTGACCTCTTTCATTACATTGCTGGGGAGGTTCTCTGAAGTTGCGTTTTACCTCAGCTCTCAACACTAGAAGTAGTCAAGCATACTCTAACCTGTGAGTTTGGTCCGAGTTCAGGAGTGAGGTTGCGTTTAATTCATCTCGTCCCGTTAATGTTCACGCAGGCTTTTGTTAAGCGAGCCAAGCGTAAACAAATTCGAATTCAAGACCGGTCATTTGGCAAATCACTCTCGTGGTTGAAGATGAACGGAGCTGTATCAGTGCCCCGGTCTGCCAACACCCTAATGACTCCTACAATATGCGCGGATCGATCACCTCCGTCCTATAGGAGACGATAAGAGCAGTTGTTTCCCGAACCACTTGATTCGCATCCTTTTGGTAGGTCGGGCTTACGTCCTCCTCGTCTCCTCCCCCCCCCCCCCCACCCCCCCCCCCCCACCCCCCCCCCCCCCCCCCCCCCCCCCCCCCCTCCTCCCACCACCCTGCCTGCCCCCCCCCCCCCCCCCCCCCCCCCCTCCCCCCCCCCCCCCCCCCCCCCCCACACCACCCCCCCCCCCCCCCCCCCCCCCCCCACCCCCCCCCCCCCCCCCCCCCCCCCCCCCCCCCCCCCCCCCTCCCCCCCCCCCCCCCCCCCCCCCCCCCCTCCTCCATCATCCTCTGGGAACCACACCTGGAACCGATCCATTGCTGAGGTCATATAGTTCCGGCGTGAATCAAAGCCCCCTAAATTGGTCTCCTACCTTTTTTTTTTTTAAGTGCTATGTAGACCTCAAGTCGACTTTGAAAATTGTCCAACCGATTTGTTGTGGTACACTTAAATGGAACGCTTCCCTCCTGCCAATTTTCTCTTCAATGTTATTTTGACAGTGAATATTAATGCGGTATTTCAGTGACTGGAACTATATCACTTTAATTTTTTCCATTGTATTTGATAGACCGCTGAGACAGCAGGTGGGCCCCTTGATGACCCTGCAATGTGTGTGAACGGGTTTTATTTTCGTCGAGCACGACGGAAAATACATGTATAAATACATGTATAAATAAATGTCTCTAAAGTTCACTTTCACCTCATAACTTTGGAAGCAGGTGGCAAAGGAGGCAGACACGACTACACAAGTGCGATGCTGAGTTCCCTTTGTATTCCGAAGTCGGCATTTCCGAGTTCCCAGTCGGAAATTGCAGGTGGAACGCCCCCTGAAGTCAGATATCCGACTCGGAAAGTCAGAAGAATCTCACAACCCTGACTTCAAATCCAAGATGGCTGCTCTGAGCATCAACAGTAGTGAAAGCTGTAGTAATATACTGTTTTAGCACTTCTGTCTATATGTGTGTCATTAAATCAGTCGTACACACGTACTGTCTACTTCTATCTGTGGACATGTTGCCACGGTCTTTGTAATACGTTGTCACCAACTGGTATTGCTAAGAATGGATCCCCTCAGCGAACCCAAGCACAACGGATCTGGCAACAAAAGT
>PIJE02004212.1:0-18572 GCA_002895965.2 Coryphaenoides rupestris
CCAGTAGCTGTGGGGGTGCTGGTGAGCCAAACGGCCAAGGTGACATTTCCCCGCATGCAGTTTAGAGCCACCCTGTGCTGGGACCAGGAGACTCTGCCCCTGGTGGCCCTAGTGGACTCTGACAAGAATTTCATTGATTCCGACCTCGCTTCCCAATCCGGCCTCGCCACGGAACCTATTGCCACTCCCCTGGATGCCAATGCGCTGTATGGTAGACTTCTGGCCCGGGTCACCCACCAGACAAAACCCCTGCTTCTCATCCTCTCTGGCAACCACCGGGAGCTGATCCGGTTCCATCTGATATCCTCACCCAATGCTCCGATCGTCCTCGGACATCCATGGCTGAAGCGGCACAACCCCCACCTGTCTCCAGCCACACCGCTCCTCTCCGTGCCTGCCTGCCTGTCCCTCACCTGCCTGCCCCGCTCACCACCAGTCCCTCTGGCTTCATCCCGCTCCGTCCCCGGATTTCCCTTCTAATAAATATTACTTGTTCCTGTACTCCGAGTCTGGGTCTTGCATTTGGGTCCACCAGTGACTTTCGTGACAATATCGTAAAGTGAGATTTACAAGAAGTCAGCCGCCATTAAAAGCCAGCGGACCTGATTACGGTGTGAAACAATATCAGCACACTTTCCCCGTACTGCTGATGCATTCATCCTCGTTGTCAGAAGCTAAAACTCTGCAGATATTAAAGCGGAAAGTGATAGTTGCCTTACAAGACCTCCTCGTATTCGCTAATTATCTTTTTATTTCACCATGGCGATGAATTCAACGACAGTGAGGCGGCAACCGATGACCAATGAACACTTAACAAGTCACGGTTAATAATGACCTTACAAAAAAGTTGCCAGTTGGTACATCCATTAGCTCGCGGCACCACAGATTTATGTAGTGGAGCCTCGTTTAAAGATGGCAAGAACACAATAATAAAAAAAGCTAGAACTAGAAAAGTGAGAAAACGAAAAGCACTGAGGCAAAATGGAGTTGCCCGAAAAGAGAGAGAGATATTAAAACACTAATAGTAATAATAATAATACATCCTGGCCTCTCAGCCACATCACACCAGGACTCCTTGCTATCACTTGAGGGAAGGCTAACACACTTTAATCCAAAGCGCTATCCCGGCCGTGTCTCTTCTGTGTGAACAAAGCACCAGACCCATCCGTCTCTCTCTCTCTATCCCTCTCCCCCACTCTCTCTCTTTCTCTCCTTTCTCTTTCTCTCCCCCTCTCTCTCTCTCTCTACCCCCTCTCTCTCTCTCTCTCTCTCTCTCTCTCTCTCTCTCTCTCTCTCTCTCTCTCTCTCTCTCTCTCTCTCTCTCTCTCTCTCCTCTCTCTCTCTCTTCTCTCTTCTCTCTCTCTCTCTCCCTCTCCCTCCCTCTCTCTCTCTCTCTCTCTCTCTCTCTCTTCCCACTCTCTCTCACATTCTGATCCACAGCCTGCCTGAGAACATCCATTCAAGTAAGATGCAGGTGCAGCAGCAGCAGCAGCAGCAGCAGGACAGTCTGTGTTGCCTCACACTGGAGACATTGGACCTCATTCTGGAACATTAAGTGTCTTCTTACGAACTTCGTAGGAACAAACTTAAGAAATCTGTCTGCCGGATTCATGAACGCAGGGAAATGTGTTCTTAAACCGCCAAAGTGTTCTCCGCTGCGTGCCCCCGATGAGGAATGCCACTGATTCTTCAATGGAACGTGCGTGCTCGTACACCTGAATTAGCATACAGACACGCCCCGCCAGCTCCTTATAAGGGCAACAACAGGACCGTGTGCACACAGAATCATGCCAAAGCGAACAGTGAAAACCGATGGTGCATCGGCCAAACCAGTCCCATGTCACGTGTCACATGCAACATCATACCAGTAAGATGAGCAGTGGAATGTTTCTCCACTGGCTCTTACAATGTACACACTAAGCAAGGTAAAGAAAATAGAACCAACAATGAAAAATAACAATAGAGAACAAGACGGCTGAGAGCAGATTCAATTGTACAGTTGAGTTAAATACATGAGTAGGCTACTTGTGGATCTTGATAGGGCCTATCATGGGCATAGAATTTAGTGGGGACGCTGGAGACATGTCCCCACCAATATCCAGCGATATCCACCCCCTCCCCATCAGAACCGCGAATTAACGGAGCACCCCCCCCCCCCCCCCAGAGACGCTGACTCGGAGCCCGACGCGTGCCTCACGGGAGCGTAATTGCGCATCCTTGGCGCAATATCTGTGATGTCCACCAATGTCCTAAACAACAATACGTCCTTGGGCCCTATGTATATTATGTATAGTATGTATATTATGTATATTATGTATATTATGTAGGCCCATATGATATATTTTAGTTATGGATATTCACATGTTCATTCACAGAATGTAGATGTGTCAATTCTATTCCCCTATGTCTATATCCACGATTGAGTTTAGTGCTTATTTATTTATTCACTGCCATTTGCAGTGTTCGTGTCGTGCTTTTATTTATTTTATTTTATTTTAACACGATGCCTCGTAGAATCATGACTATGCATGTGAAATGTAATTGTTAATGATACTAATATTCTCGTATTTATTATTATTATAATTATTTACATCCGAGGATGTCTGTAGAATTGATGTGAACGCAATCACCAATGATTTCTCACAAATTCAGCCCTTAAGCACATGGGCGCACTCCAAATAGGTCGCTACGACTGCTTTTCCGCGTTCTTAAATCCTGTTCTTAGCTAAGAACCAATCCCAGATGAGAAACCATTCAGGAATGCCAGAATTGTCCCAGGAACTTCGTAAGTGGAGTTAAGAAGAAATTTCTTCTTAACTTTTTCATAACTGCGTTTCAGAATGAGGTCCAATGTTATTGGTATTCAAAAGGTCAGTGCAGACAGTAAACAGTTGTGGCCTTCCTGGGTTGGCCTGTCAAGCCTGTGTTTGAGTTTATTTTTATTTTCAGAAAACCTTCTGTCATGGGCACAGTACAATGAAAAGAGTGTCACTCGGGTCATGTTACACATGTGTAACATGACGCATGGGCCTTATATCAACCGTGTTTCTGATGTGACGTGGCTCATATCAAGGTCACCAGTGACTGAATCCTTTTCATTGTGTCTGCGTATTGGTATATTTGGCTAGCACCACAGATGGATGTGTCTTTCGGGGGTCAAACTTTGGTCAGGTGAGGGTGGGGGATGGAGGGGGGGGTGGCTTAATTTTTCCCCCACCAGCCACCGCATTTGCGCCAAGTCCTGCCAAATATATTAAAGTGTAAAAAAAAAAAAGAAAAACGACGCGTCGACGTCTCCCAGTAGGCGTCGACTTGTGGTAGTGACGTCGACGCGTCGATAAGTCGACTTTTCTGTGCAAGCCCTAGCGGGGGTGCAGGTGAGGTATTACTATTAATACCCCCTGGCGCTGACGGATTATTTATTTATTATTTATTATTTTTATTTATGTATTTATTTAACAGGGACAATGCACATCAATTAACATTTCAGTTTCCACATCAATGTAAATGTGCCGGATTTAGCCACAAAGCTAATTTCCATCCGCAGTCCCTGGGTAGGTTCAACACACCAACAGATAAAAACATAAAACAAAACATAATACCGAAATCACATCACAACACAGTGCAGCATCTAAAACACAACCACAGATCCCACAAAAACATCAAACATAAGTACAACCACCAGTGTTGGGAAAGTTCACTTTCTACATGAACTAGTTCAAAGTTCAGTTCACAAATTTTAAAATGAACTCGTTCAGTTCATAGTTCATAATTAAACATTTTAACGAAGCTCAGTTCCAAAAATGAACTAGTTCATAGTTCTTTTTTTCAATATGTTGCTGCGAGCTATTATTTTTCAAAATTAACCACAGACAGCAATTATTTTATCAGTTTTAACACTGAAACTATGCGTCAGATTTCATCTTCATATCCAATTTTGAATCCTTATCCAACCAGGGTTTACATTAGCATTGAGGGGACAGCATTTCCCCATTGTTGCTTTAACACTTTGTTTTGATGACGCATGCGGCAGTGTGACGCTGGTGGCTGGTGTTGCCAGATTGGGTGTTTTTTCCGCTACATATTAAGGCCTGTTTACGGTGTGTTTTAGCCGCGGTTTTCGCCTGGAAGGCTCTATAGAAATCTGGCACCCCTATTTGAACGAAGTTAAACTGAGAAAGTGTGCGTTCACAGACACCAGAATGAACGCGTTCACAGTAACGTTCATCCGGCAGTAATACAGTACGTTCAGTTCACGTTCGCCCAAAATATGAACGAGTTCATGAACTATCGTTCAATGAACGCGTTCAGGCACAACACTGACAACCACAACAACGGAAAACCAGCTATCCACCACCAAAACTAAAAAGAAATCACATCAGTATCCACGACCTCCATAACACTCCAGAGAAATCAAGAATCTAAAATCTCTCTCAACAGTTTCATTCCAGAGAATGGTTGCAATTTTGATGAGTCTTGAGCCATTTTTTTAAGTGAATTTTAAAGGTGGGAAAAGTGTGACTTTCCCTTATTGTGGGTGGTCTGCTGTTCCAAATCATAGTACCCTTGATTGATAAAACAGACCAAATGTGGTCCGTCTAAAAGGTATCTCACAGTCCCCTCTAGTGGAGGCCCTTGTAGTTGTTCTAGTATTGCTTGTTCTTAGATTAATATATTCGTTTAATGGAGGTGGGGCAAGACCATGAAGTACCTTATAAACAGCGCAGGCATATTTAAACATTTTAAAATTCTCAAAACTTAACAAGTTGTGTTTCTCTAAGATGTTACAATGATGAAAGGAACAAGACTTTCTGTCAAAGATTTGTATAGCTTTTTTAAAAAGGGATTCTATTGGTTTGAGTGTTGTAAAACTTGTAACCAGTTTGTGACGCAGTATTCAATATGAGAAAAAATCATCGAGTGAAGAAACATCCTAGCCGCATTTTCTGAGAGCGATGGTCTAATTTGCCTAAAATTATGGAGATTAAATTTAATAGTTTTTGATATCTTTTTTACATGACTCTTAAATGATAATGTAGAATCCAATATAACACCAAGATATTTGATTTCTTGAACAATTTCGAGTTCTTCCCCTTCCATTAATATATTTGAACGTGTCCTTTCTATAAGTTGTTTAGAGAACATCATACACACGTTTTTTTTAGGATTCAATAACAGGCATGAATTGATTAGCCATTTCTGTACATGATGGGTCAGTGCAAATGTAAGTTTTTGCGAGGCTTCTTGAGCAGTTTTTGCATGTGTAAAGATTACAGCATCATCTGCGTACATTTCGATATTGATATCTTTACATATATTTGGCAGATCATTAATATATAAAGAAAACAAAATTGGTCCAAGTATGGAGCCTTGGGGGACACCTACTGGACACTCAAGGTAAGGGGATTTGATACCGTTTACAGTGACACAGTGTTTTCTATTTGTTAAATATGATTTCATCCACAAAATGGCTTGTTCAGAGAAGTTGAAGTATGTTAATTTAGAAAGGAGAATTTGGTGGTCAACTGTATCAAATGCCCTTTTCAAATCCGAAAAGACAGCTCCAACAATAGCATGTTTATCCAGTGAACATTTTACTTTTTCTATAAAAACAGTAATTGCTGTTTCGGTTGAATGGTGGGCACGAAAACCAAATTGCTTGGGGTGCAAAGGAGTAATTCCTTTGTTCAGATGCTCAATGAGTTGATTTGCTACCCATTTTTCTATAATTTTTCGATATAATCGGAAGAATACTGATTGGTCTGTAGTTATTCATGTCTGTTTTATCCCCAGCTTTAAAAATTGGTGTGATCGTGGCAACCTTCCAGTCTGAAGGAATTATGGACTGTTTGATTGATAGGTTCACCGTATGTGTAATCAGACGTAGTATGGAGTCTTTGTGCAATTTTATAAAACTCGCATCAAATCCATACACATACTTAGCTTTAGAGTTATTTAATGCATCAATAATAACGGCCACTTCTGGTTCAGTGATTTCTTCAATTTTAAATATCGGTCGTGCATAGCTGATGGGATGAAGTATACCTTCATGTGAAGTAAAGAGCTGACATATATATAGATATATATAACAGAATTAAAAAAACAAAGGAGTTGAGTTCAGTAGCCAGGATGAGAGGATCTTTCAACAATTCATTATTCATTTTTAGTTCCAAGTCTTTATTTTCCTGTTTCTTCTGTTTACCTGTCAATTTATTAATATTTTGCCAAATTCTTTTTCCATTTCCTTTCGCATTTTCAATGATGACCATGAAAAAATTTGCTTTGTCTTTCCGTATTGTCTGGGTTACTTTATTTCTTGCTGTAGTAAATTGTTGTCGATCTGTAGTCAGACCAGATTTTAGGGATTTTTTAAGTAGTAGTATTCTTATTTTAATTAATTTCCTACATTCATTATTGAACCATGGTAAGTTGTTTTCCATTGTTTTCCTTTGGCTCCCCCTTTTAGTAAAAGACGCCATAACCTCTTTGACTTTTGAATGAAATAAGACTGTTAATAGTTATATCCTCACATGATACAAATTCAGCCCAGTCTAGTTCTTTTAGGGCTACTTCCAGATTTTGTTGTTGACTTTTTGGAATTATATCATGATAGGTTACTTTGGGTGAGTTTGTTAAGTTGCAGAACCGTGATTTAGTAAGTTTTCTTGTAAAAAAGACGGCATTGTGATCAGATATACCAGTCAGGAGGTTGTGGGTCTTAATAATTCTTTCCGGTTTGTTTGTGAACAGTAAGTCAATTCTTGTTTTAGATCTATTAGTAATTCTAGTTGGCAATTCTATTAGCTGCGCGAGATTGAAATGATCTGTTATTAATTTAAGATTTTTTCTCTCTTTCTTTTCGTCCCAATTTATATTAAAATCACCTATCAATATAATTTGATAGGTGAGTTTTGAGTTGGCTAAAAAAGTCTACCTTAGCTGAGGGTTTTCGATATATACAAATAACATTGAGGGTCATTTCAGTAGAAAGTGCTATATCTACTCCTATATATTCAAATTTGATGTCATCATTAATCCATTCAATTTTGTTACATTTTAAAGTGCTTTTAACATATAATAAGACACCTTCTCCCTTCCCCTGGTCCCTATCCTTTCTATAAACATTATAGCCAGGCAATATTATTGCAGCCTCAGGTGAGGAGCTTGTTACCCATGTTTCTGATAAACCTAAAGAATCTATATTTTATTGGGTTAATAAGTGTTCTAATTGCTCTCGTTATGTGGCAAGGTGCCAGGTGTGGATGAGATTCGCCCTGAAATGCTGAAGGCTCTGGACATTGTCGGGCTGTCGTGGCTGACACGCCTAGTCAATGTAGCGTGGAGGTCGGGGACGGTGGTCCCCATTTTCAAAAAAGGGGACCGGAGGGTGTGCTCCAACTATCGGGGTATCACACTGCTCAGCCTCCCCGGGAAAGTTTATTCCAGGGTGCTGGAAAGGAGGCTCCGGCCAATTGTCGAACCTCAGCTTCAGGAGGAACAATGCGGATTCCGTCCCGTCCGTGGAACAGTGGACCAGCTCTTTACCCTCGCAGGGTTGTTGGGGGGGGTCATGGGAGTTTGCCCATCCAGTCTACATGTGCTTTGTGGACTTGGAGAAGGCTTATGACCGTGTCCCCCGGGGAATTCTGTGGGGGGTACTACGGGAGTATGGGGTACCGGGGCCGTTGGTACGTGCCATTCGGTCCCTGTACGAACAAAGTGCGAGCTGTGTCCGTATTCTTGGCACAAAGTCAAGCATGTTCTCAGTGGGTGTTGGACTCCGCCAAGGTTGTCCCTTGTCACCGATTCTGTTCGTGATTTTCATGGACAGAATCTCAAGGCGCAGCCGAGGTGAGGAGAGTGTCCGGTTTGGGGAGCTCAGAATTGCATCTCTGCTCTTTGCAGATGATGTGGTTCTGTTGGCTACATCAGACCGTGACCTCCAGCATGCACTGGGGCGGTTTGCAGCCGAGTGTGAAGCGGTCGGGATGAGAGTCAGCACCGCCAAGTCTGAGGCCATGGTTCTCTGCCGGAAAACGGTGGAGTGTTCCCTCCGGGTTGGGAGTGAGTCGCTGCCTCAAGCGAAGGAGTTCAAGTATCTCGGGGTCATGTTCACGAGTGAGGGCAAAATGGAGCGGGAGATGGACAGACGGATTGGTGCAGCGTCTGCAGTGATGCGGCCGCTGTACCGGTCCGTTGTGGTGAAGAGGGAGCTGAGCCTGAAGGCGAAGCTCTCGATTTACAGGTCCATCTACGTTCTTGGCCCCGGACCCGGATAAGCGGACGAAAATTGATGGATGGATGGTATATATATGAACACAAAATCACTTGTTAGTATCGCTCTCTCCGATTGGCTTAATTCGCCGCACTTGCCATGTAAGACCTCGTCGCTATGGCAACGGCAGCTGTCCACATCCAGACTGTTTTTTATTTATTGTATATTTTTTTCCAGGTCAGATTCACCTCGAAATTTGAATATTCGAACAATGCCACTTGAACCGTCCAAAAGAAAGAATCGCACCAGGTTTATTTAATTTATTTCTTTTATTAAAATCTATTCGTCAAATCTTGTTTTAACTTAATTTCGGCACGACGTGAAGTTGATGGTGTTGTGGATTTACCAATACTTTGACATTCGTAAGAGTGTGTGTGTGTGTGTGTGTGTGTGTGTGTGTGTGTGTGTGAGAGACACACACACACACACGTTCACAGCTTGGCCTGGGGGGCAGTGGCCGGGCTGGGCTGGATGCACAGGTACTGCTTCAGGAACGCCAGGGTTCTCCACCAGGAGTTCTCCTGGGCGTCTGCGTGTGCCTTGGTCTCCCCCCCCCACAGGATTATCACTGTAAGGTACACACACACACACACACACACACACACACACACACACACACACACACACACACACACACACACACACACACACACACACACACACACACACACACACGGTATAGTCACATGGCACATTGCGAAGCTCATCACACTCACACCTGGTGGGTGTAATACTGTATGTCCCCTTGAAGGGCTGCACCTGCGTACCTTTGTCTCCGGTCTGGTAAATCATCAACTTGCTGGCCCGGATGTGGGGCATGAATGGAGGCTCGATCAGGTGACCCGCGCCCCGGTACGTCAACGTGGTCAGCAGGTGTTGGTTGCCGGCGAGAGACATCATCTTGGCGATCTGGAAAGAGTTCAGGAATGGCTTTGAATATCTTAGATAAATGGTACATGGATTGCATTGATATCGTGCTTTTATCCAAAGTGCTTTACAGTATCGCCTCACGTTCACCCATTCATACACCGACGGCGGTGCCAACCATGCAAGGTAACAACCAACACATCAGGAGCAGGTAGGGTTAGGTGGTGTCTTGCTCAGGGACACCTCCACACTTAGCTAGGAGGAGCAGGTGGGGTTAGGTGGTGTCTTGCTCAGGGACACCTCCACACTTAGCTAGGAGGAGCAGGTGGGGTTAGGTGGTGTCTTGCTCAGGGACACCTCCACACTTAGCTAGGTGGAGTCCGGGGATCGAACCAGCGACCTTCCGTACGTTTGTGCGTGTGTGTGTGTGTGTGCACTCACATCTTCTGCAGATTCCACTGTGGCCAAGTTTTGGTCGTCATCGCCGTTGACCACCAGCAGAGGGCACTCGATTTTTCCCACCTGGCGGGGGGGGGGGGGGGGGGGGTAAGGGTGTAAGTGTGTTGTGGAATCTTGGATATACACACTGTTTCATAGAAGAACCTACGTCAACTTTCATGGCGGGGTCCGTGGGGATGGGCAGAGTCATATCCCGCCATATGACATTATGGTCCGCGTCATACCGTAGTTTATGCTTATTCCTGGGGGGATAATTAGGTCAAATTGGTCAAATTGCCAATTAGGTCAAATTGCATTTGACCTAATTGGCACAGTTGAACGTGTGCCGTTGTGCTATTAGACGGCTCCCTGGTTTTATTCATCACCTACCGGCCCTTTACCAAGAACAAGTCCCCGATGTCGAACGTGCCGAAGACATGACTGCCACTGATGCAAACGCAGCAACACGGCTAAAGCATCAAACAAACAGACGACAAATGAATACAAACGTCCCATCATATGTGAAAAAGACCATAGAGCACGGGCATTTCTAATACATTTCTAATACATTGAGTAAATGAAGGAGTTTAAAAGTGTTGAATTCATTTAAATGACAATTTAAGAGCAGCAGATACAGAAATATACGTTTCGCGACATGTGGGGCACAACGATAAACTACTGCAATGTCAAATGTTGAGCAGTAGTATTAGTATTTTGAGAGAAAATTACGTTTCTCTGGCACATGGGGGTTTGGTTTTCTGACCTAGAAACACAGATTTTCTTGCCGTGTAACCGGTTGAAAACAACACACTTACTCTCGTTTGGCCCGTGACTCCTTATATATTTTTCTGTACGCGGCCCACAACAAAAAAAGTCGAGGGTATACTTACTTTGATGACCTTGGAGTAGGCGGTAACCATCAGGGCCAACGAAGCGCCGAAACAAAGGCTGAGAATGCCCACCCTGTCACTGATCACCTGTGGGTGGTCCTGGATGATCTGAAAGGCCGTCTGCGGACACCCGGAACGGCGAACAGATAATACTATTAGGAATACGTGTGTGACAATAAATGATCATCTTTTCCTTTGACTTATCCTTTAACTATTTTTCCTTTAACTAATCACCGCGATATTAATATTTACGAGGCGAGGTGATAACGGTTTCCCGTTTATATCTAGGGAGGTTCACGGGGTTCGCTCCCTTGGACTCCTGCACTGACACGAGTGACAAAGACCCATGTGCCCCAGCCCCGCCCCCAGCCCCAACAGCCCCATCCCCTGTCCCTGGCTCCGCCCCTACCTCAAAGTAGCCAATGTTTATGTCCGTGTTGCCGTCGTCCATGTAGTTCAGCGCCATGGCGGCGAAACCGTGGGACGCTAGCAGCGCGGCGCGGTACTCCACCAGCTCCCCGCCTCCCCACATGTCCAGCACACCCGGGTAGGGTCCGGGCCCTGAGGGAGAGAGAGAGATAGGGGAGAGAGAGAGAGAGAGATAGTGTGGAATGGTGTCTTTCTAGTTTGGCAGCAAGCTGGACGCAAGGGAGAAACCACAACAACATTCATAGATTTATGTCGGCCTCGGTACAAAGATAGGTCATAGATCACAGGGCAAACATCGCTCTGCCAAGTCCCAACTCTGCTCTGCTCTGTTCTGTTCTGGCAGCGCAGTGGTGGAACCAGCTCCCGGCTGACGTCAGGACGGCCGAGTCGCTCGCCAGCTTCCACAACAAGAGACTCAAGACTCACCTGTTCAGAGTTCACCTGGACTCTGCATAACCCCTCCCCTCCCTCCTTAACAAGAGACTCAAGACTCACCTGTTCAGAGTTCACCTGGACTCTGCATAACCCCTCCCCTCCCTCCTTAACAAGAGACTCAAGACTCACCTGTTCAGAGTTCACCTGGACTCTGCATAACCCCTCCCCTCCCTCCTTAACAAGAGACTCAAGACTCACCTGTTCAGAGTTCACCTGGACTCTGCATAACCCCTCCCCTCCCTCCTTAACAAGAGACTCAAGACTCACCTGTTCAGAGTTCACCTGGACTCTGCATAACTGTAACCTAATTGCTCGGTTACTCACGGTAACCTGGCAATTATGAAACTCGTTATATTAACCTCGCAACTATGAATGCTGCTCTATTCTTATCTTTATGCACCACAGTGATATATTGCTGTCTCTCCTTCAACAAATGTACTCTTTGTCAGTCACCCTAAATGTAAATGTAGTTCGATGGTAAAAGTCAAAGCAATTAAAGATCCCTTCAACAAACGATTCCAGTATATACAGTATATATATAAACCAGGCCTACCCGCAGGGATGAAGAACGTGCCGGTGACTCCTCGCTCCGCGACCTCGACTCGCTTGACGCCCGGCGCCATGTACCAGCGTTCGACCGCGACGGAGGCCAGCGGGGGCAGCCCGCCGAAGCCCCCGGCGACCAGGTGGCCCCCGTACACGGAGATGACCATCACCATGGGCGTGTCCACGTGCTTCTTCCTGAGCCTGGAGCACGCGGCGGCGGCGGCGGTGAACGGCGAAAGAGGAAGAAGAAGAAACACACAATCATCAACGCCTTCTTTGGTGTGTGTGTGTGTGTTGTACTGACTGTTGTGAAGCAATTTATCATGTGTATTGAATGGCCCATTTAATAATACACTTTATTTGTTTAACAATACACATTATTTGTATTGCACCAGTGTTAATTTCGTTAACGAAAAATTTGACGAAAAATATGCGTTAACGACCTTTTTCCCATGACTAAGACGTGACGTTGACGTGACGAAAACGGATCTTTGAAAATAAAAACTGTGACTAAATCTATTTTTACTTTCGTTGACGAGACGAGACGAAAATGTTCGTGGTGGACGAACGGACATTCAAAATTGAATGAATTATTAAAGAGTTTGGTTCCAAAACGCGATAAGCGCCATTTAAAAAAAATATATATATCGTTTCCGCAAAACGCGACAACCGGCTAGTTTCTCTGCATTATATTATTATATTATTATATTATTATATTATTCCCTTTCTTTCCAAACTGTGATAAACGCCACAACAGATTTTCAGCAGACTCAGATATATCTGCTCGGCCAATCACAGCGCGCCATTCCCGTGACGTCACTAGCCTAGTGACAGCTGTCAAAGTCCTGTCAGAGACAACACACACACACACACACACACATATCGTAGGAGATTTTAAGCGAAATTATTCATTGAATGAAATAATGAATAACTTTGATGGAACAGAGGAGCCGGTGGTTGTTTCTACAGTGGGAAAAAAACATAAACCATCAAAAGATCATCGTAGACGGGAGAATGTGAAGAAGATGTGACATTCTGGTGGTGGTCGCTCGACCTTATTAAGACTCAGAAGCGCCTGGTCCTGTTCAACTTTACTTGAATGAGCGTAGAAAGACTGGACGTTTGGATCAAGATCACCAGCAATGAGCTGATCACCGTGACTACAGTCCGTCTTCTTGGGGGGTGTGTTGCCGGCGATTTCTTGCGCACACACACACACACACACACGCACACACGCACGCACGCACGCACGCACACACACACACACACACACGGACCAAGAAGACGGACTGTAGTCACACTGATCAGCTCATTGCTGGTGATCTTGATCAAAACGTCCAGTCTTTCTACGCTCATTCAAGTAAAGTTGAACAGGATCAGGCGCTTCTGAGTCTTATAACAGTTAATAAGGTCCAGCGAGGGGGGGGGGGGGGGCAGGCGCGCATTGTCGGGTTTTTATCAATCAGATGAATGCATCAAATCTTCGCGCAGTATGTCGATCTATGCAATACATCATTAGAAGGATACCTGGTCTGTTGTTCACAGCAGTTCCGGTCATCATCTTATAAGACTAAGACTAAATCTAAAATAGCTGCCAAAATTAACACTGTATTGCACTTAAAATAAAGTGTATTATTAAACAAATAAAGTGTATTATTAAACAAATAAAGTGTATTATTAAATGGGCCGTTCTGTGCCACCAGTTTGTGAGCGTGATTAGCCATTACGAGCCGTTTCAAAATTGTCACGCCGGCTAAAATTGTCACTGTGACCAAGTGACAGGTGGACACTACCACCTGTGATGTCACGTCGTCACAATGACAATTCACGTCACGTGACCATGTCGGCGGTATAATAGGGGCCCCTTTAATGGTCGCAGGCCTACCGAAGGCCCTTTCTGCTGCCTGGAACGGGTCGCATGCTCCAGAACAATCCCATAGTCTCCTTCCCGGTGTACGTTCCCCCGAAACTTTCGTCTTCCAACACTAATGGAAACACAAACACAGGAGTAAACACTCAAAACAGACAGATATGTTCAAATATGAGCTAAAGGCTACAACATTGTGTACAGAACTATACCCCTGCCCCCCTACCCTACCGTTCACCGTCCCCTGGTGGTCGCTGGTGTAGTGGCCGAACGCCTCCCAGTCGTTTTGGTCCTCGGAGCGGTGCAGGCAGCGCAGGGTGACGGGCGCCGCGGGGGGCAGGTTCTGCACCCGCAGCAGCCGCAGCTCCTCGTCCACCAGGCCGCGGGTGGGCTGCAGGGACAGCATGACCCCGGTGGTGCCAGCCATGACACTGATGATGCTGATGCTGGTGCTGCTGGTGCTGGTGATGGTTATGATGATGCTGCTGCTGCTGGTGATGATGATGCTGCTGCTGGTGCTGGTGATGATGATGGTGATGATGGTGACACCTCAGAGTCTAGTGCCCAGTCCAAAAAAAGTCTCTGCAGGGGTCGGCCCGGCCTCAAAGTTCCTGTGCATGCATGCAGGCTGTGTGGTGGAGGCTGTGCATGAGCCAGGACCCATATGCACCAAGATAAAGGATAAAAAGGAGCAAATAAAAGATAAAACAGGATGTTTGCTGCAAACATGCAAACACCAATGGCCCCAACACCACAATAAACATTTGTTTTACTCTTTGACTCATGCAAGATGCTAAGAGCAAATATTAGCATTAATATTGTTGCAGATATGCAACAGATACAGTATTGTGCAAAATAGTGTTTATTACAGTAATATAACAGAATATAAATAGGCAACACCATATCATTGGCTCAAAGACATGCAATTACTGGAATCCTGGATCCTTTCTCCTTTATTGTTACCATGTGGCATATGTGGCACAAAGTCCAAGTGTCAGTGTGGCCCAGTCGTGTTGCAGATGATTGACTTTCAACTCAAAATAGACAATGTCCTGATGTGTGTGTGAGCAGATAAGGTACACGAGGCCACGCATTGTCCAGCAGGCCCATTGTCAAACTGCAGTGGGAATTGCGCAAATGTTGATGTCCCTATATTATAGTGTGATACACCAATGCATAGTTATAACAACTGGTTCCTCGTAATATTGTAGTGTGTGGTGTATTGTAATGTTATCCTCATATTTGCTTTTGACAATATTGAGAATTCACAACATTTGTTATCGTTTATTAGTTATTGTCTGCTTTGGGTGTTTTTCTCATTTTTCTTATTTTCTGAAGCACTTTGTAGCACACGTGTATCAGATGCTATATCCATACTGTTGAATATTGTTTCTTTTGGTTTTATTATTCTTATTAATGTTTAAGAAAGACAAGACCCTTTCAAAAAAACGTGTAACACCTTTTATTCATCCACATCGAGGCTGCCACTCACATAACAACTGAACTTAATAACACATAATTGCAGCACAAGCTAAACACAATGACATAAGGTAATGCAGTGCACACACACACACACGCCAAGTATTTAAATAGAGAGAGCTCTTTTTATACATTAGTGACATCATTAGCGTATGTAAACTATGGTTCATATCACCTTTTAGTTCGAGACGCTACAATTCTATGAATTATCTTCCCTTATTATTTTCAAATGTTACCGGCAACAGAGGAATAAGCGCTAATTAATGATGGAAATATGTTTTCCAATTAACCCCGAGCCAAACATCCCCCAGAATGCTTTGTGTGTCCGCCAAACACAGAAGCACAACCCTGAACTTTACATTCACTTCATTTAACGTGAACCAAAATCGTTCGGTACGTGTGGTGAAGAATAGGTCAAACTAGAAAAATTCCAGGGAAATTTTGAGGGTGCCTGCTAAGCAAGCAATAACACACACACACACACACACACACACACACACAGATGTGTAGGAGAGGAGTAGAGAGATACACGTATGTACTTTGAAGTAATGTTTCATGAGCAATACCTAAAAATAAAATTGTACTTTTGTATTAGCAAGGTCATTACTAGGTCTTGATCTTAAATCAACAATTAGGTCTACATACACAAAGCACACACACAGCATAAACACAACATAAAATACATAGGCCTATACTCAAAAACACACACACACACACAGTATACAGACAAAAAAATAGATTGTGTGTTATATGAAATGACGGCCACACCCCTTCTCACACGTGTGTGGGGGCGTGGCTATGGCGTCACCTCCATAGCCACGCCCCTTCTGTGTGCACGACGAGGGGGCGTGGCTATGGCGGGGGCCTATACTCAAAAACACACACACACACACACACACACACAGCATGGCCCCTTGGCCCCATGGCCCCTTCTGTATGAGCGACGAGGGGGCGTGGCTATGGCGTCACCGCCATTGGCGCGACGAGGGGGCGTGGCTATGGCGTCACCGCCATTGACACCATTTTGATTGGCGCCATTTTGGCGTCTATAAATATTACACCACCACACGCCATTACGCCAAACACAGACGCCATTTTGACACCATTTTGATTGGCACCATTTTGGCACAACATAAAACACAACATAAAATACATAGGCCTATACTCAAAAACACACACACACACACACAGCATAAACGCCCCCTAAACACACGTGTGTCTCTCTGTGTTTGGCGAGGGGGCGTGGCTACGGCATCATCGCCATAGCCACGCCCCTTCTGTGTGCGCAACGAGGGGGCGTGGCTTTGGCGTCGCGGCCATTGGCGCGACGAGGGGTGTGTGTGTGTGTGCGTGTGTGTGTCCACACATAACAAGCGGGACAAAAACTGCTTAGTCATTGTCATGCAATTTAATGAGCTAATACGGTGGGGACCCCTCTCATTTCGAGGCTCAAAGTATAAGTCCCTTTGTTTCCATAGTTACATATATGTGACCGTCACGAGTGTAGCTACATTTTGATGTATAGATTACGTATGTGGAGTTAATATTGTGGGCGGGATGGCAGTTTTAAAATGGCGTGATCAGTGGTGAAATCCGTCTGTAGCAGCAGGGTGACAGCTTGAAACTGCGTGAAAATACGGGCTTTGGAGTCTGCAATGATGTTACTTCTAGGCTCATAAATCCAAAAGTATAAGTCTGTTTGTTTCCATAGTTACATATATGTGACCGTCACGAGTGTGCCTACATTTTGATGTATAGATTACGTATGTGGAGTTAATATTGTGGGCGGGATGGCAGTTTTAAAAATAGATTTCTTTTTTTTGTTTTCGTCTGCTCCACGCTCTAACGTGACGTCACCCGCTCTAACCCGGCGCAATACACACCCATGTTAAACTGTCTGAGGAGCTGAAAAATCAATTAAGTCTGAACTGTAATTGTGTCAAAAGTATGAATGTTATGAAAATTGTGAAATCATGTGTGAATTCATCCAAGTTTCCTGAACGTTTTAATGTTTGAATGGAGTTTCTACCTGAATGTATGAATGAATGGGAAGAGGTTGAATATGAGTGGTTTTGGACACATTTTGAACACTCACCCCCATTCATTTCAATGGGGCAAAAATGCTGTTAAATGTTGAATATTTCAGAAAGTAATAATGGTATGTACAAACAAATTAGTAGCACTCGATTCCCGGTCAGAATAAATAAAGAATAAATAAAAAAGAAGATAAGTATGCAGGAGAGTAATAGTGTGCTTTGCATTGCAAAGGCACCCTAATAATAAAAAAGAAGATAAGTATGCAGGAGAGTAATAGTGTGCTTTGCATTGCAAAGGCACCCTAATAATAATAAAAAAGATAAGTATGCAGGAGAGTAATAGTGTGCTTTGCATTGCAAAGGCACCCTAATAAATACACAACAACGGCCAAGCAGAGGGGGGTAAGGAAACCCTCGGTATGACCCCGGGAAGGCTCGACAAGAAGCAACGGACGAAGATAAGAAAACACCTGAGTGAACCCCAATCAACAACCTGAGGGGCCTCCAGCACACTCTGAAACACAAGACTGAGGGGTGTGTAGGGCAGTGTTAATTTTGGCAGCTATTTTAGATTTAGTCTTAGTCTTAAGACGAAAATGCATATTAGTTTTAGTCATATTTAGTCATTTTTATCCTTCTTAGTTTTAGTCTAGTTTTCGTCGACGGAAACTCAGAACATTTTAGTCTAGTTTTAGTCACATTTAAAAAATAAGATGAGCGGAACTGCTGTGAACAACAGAGCGGGTATCCTTCTAATGATGTATTGCATAGATCGACATACTGCGCGACGATTTGATGCATTCATCTGATTGATAAAAACCCGACAATACTACAGTCCGTCTTCTTGGTGTGTGTGTTGCCGGCGATTTCTTGCACACACACACACACACACACACACAGCATAAACGCCCCCTAAACACACGTGTGTCTCTCTGTTTGGCGAGGGGGCGTGGCTACGGCATCACCGCCAATTGATGTGTGGGTGTGCGGTGTCATTTCGAGGCTCATAAATCAAAAAGTTGCCACACGTAATTAACGCGTTAACACGTCACTTCCAAAAACACACACACACACATATACAGACAAAAAATAGATTGTGTGTTATATGAAATGACGGCCACACCCTTCTCACACGTGTGGGGGGCGTGGCTATGCGTCATCGCCATAGCACGCCCCTTCTGTGTGCACGACGAGGGCGTGGCTATGGCGGGGCCTATACTCAAAAACACACACACACACACACACAGCATAAACGCCCTAAACACACGTGTGTGTGTGTCTCTGTGTTTGCGAGGGGGCGTGGCCCCTTC
>PIJE02004214.1:0-12500 GCA_002895965.2 Coryphaenoides rupestris
AGTGGTTAGTTTAGGTGTTAGGTTAGAGATGGTTAGTTTAGGTGTTAGGTTAGAGATGGTTAGTTTAGGTGTTAGGTTAGAGATGGTTAGTTCAGGTGTTATGTTAGAGATGGTTAGTTTAGGTGTTAGGTTAGAGATGGTTAGTTTAGGTGTTAGGTTAGAGATGGTTAGTTTAGGTGTTAGGTTAGAGATGGTTAGTTTAGGTGTTAGGTTAGAGATGGTTAGTTTAGGTGTTAGGTTAGAGATGGTTAGTTTAGGTGTTAGGTTAGAGATGGTTAGTTTAGGTGTTAGGTTAGAGATGGTTAGTTTAGGTGTTAGGTTAGAGATGGTTAGTTTAGGTGTTAGGTTAGAGATGGTTAGTTTAGGTGTTAGGTTAGAGATGGTTAGTTTAGGTGTTAGGTTAGAGATGGTTAGTTTAGGTGTTAGGTTAGAGATGGTTAGTTTAGGTGTTAGGTTAGAGATGGTTAGTTTAGGTGTTAGGTTAGAGATGGTTAGTTTAGGTGTTAGGTTAGAGATGGTTAGTTTAGGTGTTAGGTTAGAGATGGTTAGTTTAGGTTAGAGATGGTTAGTTTAGGTGTTCGGTTAGAGACGGGTTAGTTAGGGTGTAGGTTAGAGATGGTTAGTTTAGGTGTTAGGTTAGACGGTTAGATTTAGGTGTTAGTTAGAGATGGTTAGTTCAGGTGGTTAGGTTAGAGATGGTAGTTTAAGGTGGTAGGTTAGAGATGGTTAGTTTATGGTGTTAGGGTTAGAGATGGTTAGTTCAGGTGTTAGGTTAGAGATGGTTAGTTAGGTGGTAGGTAGAGATGGTTAGTTTAGGTGTTAGGTTAGAGATGGTTTACGTTTAGGTGTTAGGTTAGAGACCGGTTAGTTAGGTGTTAGGTTAGAGACGGTTAGTTTAGGTGTTAGGTTAGAGATGGTTAGTTTAGGTGTTAGGTTAGAGATGGTTAGTTTAGGTGTTGGGTTAGAGATGGTTAGTTTAGGTGTTGGTTTAGAGATGGTTAGTTTAGGTGTTAGGTTAGAGATGGTTAGTTTAGGTGTTAGGTTAGAGATGGTTAGTTTAGGTGTTAGGTTAGAGATGGTTAGTTTAGGTGTTAGGTTAGAGATGGTTAGTTTAGGTGTTAGGTTAGAGATGGTTAGTTTAGGTGTTAGGTTAGAGATGGTTAGTTTAGGTGTTAGTTAGAGATGGTTAGTTTAGGTGTTAGGTTAGAGATGGTTAGTTTAGGTGTTAGGTTAGAGATGGTTAGTTTAGGTGTTAGGTTAGAGATGGTTAGTTTAGGTGTTAGGTTAGAGATGGTTAGTTTAGGTGTTAGGTTAGAGATGGTTAGTTTAGGTGTTAGGTTAGAGATGGTTAGTTTTAGGTGTTAGGTTAGAGATGGTTAGTTTAGGTGTTAGGTTAGAGATGGTTAGTTTAGGTGTTAGGTTAGAGATGGTTAGTTTAGCGTGTTTAGGTTAGAGATGGTTAGTTTTAGGTGTTAGGTTAGAGATGGTTAGTTTAGGTGTTAGGTTAGAGATGGTTAGTTGAGGTGGTTAGTTTAGGTGTTAGGTTAGAGATGGTTAGTTTAGGTGTTAGGTTAGAGATGGTTAGTTTAGGTGTTAGGTTAGAGATGGTTAGTTTAGGTGTTAGGTTACAGATGGTTAGTTTAGGTGTTAGGTTAGAGATGGTTAGTTTAGGTGTTAGGTTAGAGATGGTTAGTTTAGGTGTTAGGGTTAGAGATGGTTAGTTTAGGTGTTGGGTAGAGATGGTTAGTTTAGGTGTTAGGTTAGAGATGGTTTAGTTTAGGTGTTAGGTGTTAGAGATGGTTAGTTTAGGTGTTAGGTTACAGATGGTTAGTTTAAGGTGTTAGGTTAGAGATGGTTAGTTTTAGGTGTTAGGTTAGAGATGGTTAGTTTAGGTGTTAGGTTACAGATGGTTAGTTTAGGTGTTAGGTTAGAGATGGTTAGTTTTAGGTGTTAGGTTAAGATGGTTAGTTTAGGTGTTAAGGTTAGAGATGGTTAGTTTAGGTGTTAGGTTAGGATGGTTAGTTTAGGTGTTAGGTTACAGATGGTTATTTAGGTGTAGGTTAGAGATGGTTAGTTTAGGTGTTAGGTTAGAGATGGTTAGTTTAGGTGTTAGGTTAGAGATGGTTAGTTTAGGTGTTTAGGTTAGAGATGGTTAGTTAGTGGTAGGTTAGAGATGGTTGTTAGTGTTAGGTTAGATGGTTAGTTTAGGTGTTAGGTTAGAGATGGAGTTAGGTGTTAGGTTAGAGTGGTTAGTTTAGGTTAGGTTAGAGATGGTAGTTTAGGTTAGGTTAGAGATGGTTAGTTTTAGGTGTTAGGTTACAGATGGTTAGTTTAGGTGTTAGGTTACAGATGGTTAGTTTAGTGTTAGGTTACAGATGGTTTAGTTTAGGTGTTAGGGTTACAGATGGTTAGTTTAGGTGTTGGGTTAGAGATGGTTAGTTTAGGTGTTAGGTTAGAGATGGTTAGTTTAGGTGTTAGGTTAGAGATGGTTAGTTTAGGTGTTAGGCTAGAGATGGTTAGTTTAGGTGTTAGGTTAGAGATGGTTAGTTTAGGTGTTAGGTTAGAGATGGTTAGTTTAGGTGTTAGGTTAGAGATGGTTAGTTTAGGTGTTAGGTTAGAGATGGTTAGTTTAGGTGTTAGGTTAGAGATGGTTAGTTTTAGTGTTGGGGTTACAGATGGTAGTTTTAGGTGTTTAAGGTTAGAGATGGTTAGTTTAGGTGTTAGGTTAGAGATGGTTAGTTTAGGTGTTATGTTAGAGATGGTTAGTTTAGGTGTTAGGTTAGAGATGGTTATGATATAATAACTCATGAATGAATTACATAAATAACATGAAAGTTGGTTTCAACATCCAACATAGAAAATCAATCAATAAACACAATGTGATGGTAGTAGTAGTAGTAGTTGATATGTTAGAGGTTTATCTGTCATAAAGGCCTAATAGGCTCTATTTCTTATATATCAAATACACAGATTGCACTGACAGCTCGTATACATCGTGTATTGGTGTGTATATTACTTCTATTATTCATACATGAGGTGTTAAAAGTACACAAAGGAGGCGTCATCTGCCCGAGTTGAACACGCTCTCCTGCTGGCCCCGCCCCCCTCGGCCACCGCGGGAAGCGCTGGCCCAGCCCCCCACCCCCACCCCCTCAGCCACCCTCCTCAGCGCTGGCCCCGCCCCCCTCGGCCACCCTCCTCAGCGTTGGCCCCGCCCCCCCTCAGCCACCGCGGGAAGCGCTGGCCCAGCCCCCCACCCCAACCCCCTCAGCCACCCTCCTCAGCGCTGGCCCCGCCCCCCCTCAGCCACCGCGGGAAGAGCTGGCCCCGCCCCCCCCCGCCGTCAGCACCACCGGAACTTGCGTCAAACTTTCGCGCAAGGAAGCCTCTGACGGGCGCGCCAAATTTCAAAGGACTTCCTGGGAGGAGGAGGAGGAGGACGACGCCGCGACTAAACAACAACAACAACAACAACAACAACAATAAAGACAATAGTGGAGCACTAAAAAGTCCAGCAGGTCAACTGGTCAACTCTGTACATCCGTGCGTCCCGGACCGTCCGCGGGTTCGAGTCCAGCACGTCGCGGGTCGTCCAGAGCGACGCGGAGGAACCCGTGAGTGACACAGACCCGCGGAGCGAACCCGTGGCTTCTGATCCGGCGTGTGTGTGTGTGTGTGTGTGTGTGTGTGTGTGTGTGTGTGTGTGTGTGTGTGTGTGTGTGTGTGTGTGTGTGTGTGTGTGTGTGTGTGTGTGTGTGTGTGTGTGTGTGTGTGAAGCAAAGACTAATACAAATGTGTATATATGCCATATATACATATATCTATACATCTATATATCTATATATATCTATATCTATACATCTATGTATCTATCTATATCTATGTATCTATCTATATCTATCTATCTATCTATACATCTATCTATCTATCTATCTATACATCTATATATACATCTATCTATCTATACATCTATCTATACATCTATCTATCTATACATCTATATATCTATCTATACATCTATATATCTATTTATAGCTATACATCTATCTGTCTATCTATCTATCTATACATCTATATATCTATCTATACATCTATCTATCTATACATCTATCTATACATCTATCTATCTATACATCTATCTATACATCTATCTATACATCTATCTATCTATACATCTATCTATACATCTATCTATCTATACATCTATCTATACATCTATCTATCTATACATCTATATATCTATCTATACATCTATCTATACATCTATCTATACATCTATCTATACATCTATCTATACATCTATCTATCTATACATCTATATATCTATCTATACATCTATCTATATATCTATCTATACATCTATCTATACATCTATCTATACATCTATCTATCTATATATCTATCTATACATCTATCTATACATCTATCTATCTATACATCTATCTATACATCTATCTATCTATACATCTATCTATACATCTATCTATCTATACATCTATCTATACATCTATCTATCTATACATCTATCTATACATCTCATCCTATACATCTATCTATACATCTATACATCTATCTATACATCTATCTATCTATCATCATCTATCTATCTATATACATCTATCTATACATCTATCTATACATCTATCTATCTATCTATACATCTATCTATACATCTATCTATCTATACATCTATAGATCTATCTATCTATACATCTATCTATACATCTATCTATCTATCTAAACATCTATCTATACTATCTATACATCTATCTATACATCTATCTATACATCTATCTATCTATACATCTATCTATCTATACATCTATCTATACATCTATATCTATATATATATGAGGTGTTGTGAAGTGTCTGTCCTGAGTGTCTCTTCTGTTCTCCCTCCAGATCTCCACACGTCCGTCATTCCGAGCAGCAAACTTCCAGCTCACCTCGTGTCCTCGTGTTTTAAAAGTCTCTCTTACTTTGAGCAGTTTTAAATCTACGCTGCCGACACACTTCTAGTTTACGTTGTGCCTCCCAGCTGCTCGATGCAGTCACCATTTAATCATGCATGGATTTAACTTCTTGCATTTGTTTAACTTGTGCAATTAAAATTAAGATTCAATCATAGGACTACACTGCAGTAATGTTTAATATTTACAATACAATACTTGTAAAACGTATAGTATTGCAGTCGTAGTAAACGTGTGTATAAGTGTGATGCTACCCAGACAGCGGATGCAGCAGAAGCCGTCGACCTGCTAGCGCCGCTTAGCTTGTGTTAGCGTCATTTAGCTTAGCGTCTCCTAGCTTGGCCTGAGCAGCGATGCCGCACGCGGCGCTGTAAGCAGGGGCGGGAACCTTCGCTCTGATTGGCTGGCCGGCGGGCGGGCGGGCGGGCGGGCGGGCGGGGTAGCGTGCTGGCAGACGGTACCAGACAGCTGGATTCCGATTGGCCGGGGCCGGGCTCTCAGTCATGCTGTCGGGGGTGCAGCCGTGCTTCCAGCTGCTGCGGATTGGCTCGTCGGCGGGGGGCGTGGCCAGGGACCTGTACACCTTCCGGCCGGCGCTGCCCTCCTGCGTGTTCCGGTTAGGCCGCGCCCCCGAGCTCTGTGATGTCACTCTGGAGGCCGCCAGCGTGTCACGCATCCACGCAGAGCTGCACACCCAGCGGGGGGCGGGGCCAAAGGAGGAGGAGGGGGAGGACGGGGGATGGACGGTCCACATCAAGGACAGGAGCAGCCATGGTGAGAGAGAGAGAGAGAGAGAGAGAGAGAGAGAGAGAGAGAGAGAGAGAGAGAGAGAGAGAGAAGAGAGAGAGAGAGAGAGAGAGAGAGAGAGAGAGAGAGAGAGAGAGAGAGAGAGAGAGAGAGAGAGAGAGAGAGAGAGAGAGAGAGAGAGAGAGAGAGACTAACCTGGAGAGAGGGAGACACTGAACCAATCAGCTTCTCCTCCTTGTTGCTAGGCACCTGGGTCAACGAGGTACGCCTGCAGCCCGACGACCAATGGGAGCTATCGGACGGCGACACGCTCAGCTTCGGCGGCCAATCGGATTCGCCCAGCTCAGAGTTCTACTTCCTCTTCCAGAAGGTCAAAGTTCGCCCCCTGGACTTCGACGCCATCACGATCCCAAAGGTGGTTCTCCTCTCTCTCGCTCTCTCTCTCTCTCTCTGTCTCTCTCTCTCTCTCTCTCTCTCTCTGTCTCTGTGTGTGTGTGTAGGGGTTAGACAGGTACAGAGACGGGTCATTAAGGAGCAGGTAGGGGTTAGACGGTACAGAGACAGGTCATTAAGGAGCAGGTAGGGGTTAGACGGTACAGAGACAGGTCATTAAGGAGCAGGTAGGGGTTAGACGGTACAGAGACATGTCATTAAGGAGCAGGTAGGGGTTAGACGGTACAGAGACAGGTCATTAAGGAGCAGGTAGGGGTTAGACGGTACAGAGACAGGTCATTAAGGAGCAGGTAGGGGTTAGACAGTACAGAGACGGGTCATTAAGGAGCAGGTAGGGGTTAGACAGTACAGAGACAGGTCATTAAGGAGCAGGTAGGGGTTAGACAGGTCAGAGACAGGTCATTAAGGAGCAGGTAGGGGTTAGACAGTACAGAGACAGGTCATTAAGGAGCAGGTAGGGGTTAGACAGTACAGAGACAGGTCATTAAGGAGCAGGTAGGGGTTAGACGGTACAGAGACGGGTCATTAAGGAGCAGGTAGGGGTTAGACGGTACAGAGACGGGTCATTAAGGAGCAGGTAGGGGTTAGACAGTACAGAGACAGGTCATTAAGGAGCAGGTAGGGGTTAGACAGTACAGAGACAGGTCATTAAGGAGCAGGTAGGGGTTAGACGGTACAGAGAACGGGTCATTAAGGAGCAGGTAGGGGTTAGACAGTACAGAGACAGGTCATTAAGGAGCAGGTAGGGGTTAGACGGTACAGAGACGGGTCATTAAGGAGCAGGTAGGGGTTAGACGGTACAGAGACAGGTCATTAAGGAGCAGGTAGGGGTTAGACGGTACAGAGAGAGAGAGAGAGGCACTGAGGCCTGCAGTGGACGGTGGGGAGAGGCCCAGGTGGTTATTGGTGTGTGGGGGTTTGACCTCCTGGTGACCCCCTGGGCAGGGCGGGCAGCTTCTCGTCAGGACCTCCAAAACCGGATCCCGGGACGAGTCCTGGAAGGAGCGCCGAGGCGCGGCGGGGCCCGTGACCCGGGGCTCGCCTAACCGCGCCACCGTCATCCTCAGCTCCATCGGCAGCCTCAGCAAGATGAAGGGCAGCGCCTGGAGCTTCCGCAAGAACCATGCCGCCGCCGCCGCCGCCTCCTCCTCCTCCTCCTCCTCCTCCTCCACCTCCTCCTCGCCCCCCCTCGCCACGGGCATCTCCTCCCTGCTGCCCCCCTCCACCCCGCCCCCCTACCCCCCCCTCCCCCCACCACCGGCACCGGGTCGACCGCCACCGTCGCCGTCGTGGGTGGGGCGGTGGCCACGCCCACCGCCAGGACAGGCCCCGCCCCCTCATCGGCGTCGAGGAGCCGCAGGAAGTCGGCGCACACGGTCCTGCTGGAAGACGACAGCTCTGACGAGCCCAGACAAGGTGTGTGTGTGTGACTCCTCCCCTCCGTGTCAGGGTTTGAGTCAATGTTGAGTCGATGTTCGTCTCTAACGTCTCATTGTCGTTCTGTCTGACAGCAGCACCTCCCCGAGGAGGTGGTGGAGGAGGAGGAGCAGGGGGAGGAGGAGGAGGAGGAGGAGGAGGAGGAGGCGGCGACGAGGGCCTGAGGCTCCGCGGCAAGAAACGGCGGCGCCTGTACCGCTCCGAATCCGACCCCGCCCCCACCCCCGCCACCGTCCCGCCCACACCGATGCCGCCCCTGCAGGTCAAAGGTCACGGCGGCGCCCGGAGGCCCTTCCCGGCGGGCACCCGCACTATCGGCAGTTACCACGGCGCCGTCACCAACGGCAACCTCCTCCACCCCGCCCACAGCCACAGCCAGGTGGCCTTCGCCATGCAGCGGGACCCCGACACCCACCTGGTGCGACTGGCCCCCCGCGGGGCCCCGCCCCTGCCCCGCCCCCACAAGACCGCCGCCTCCCCCTCCCCCACCCCCCCCTCCTCCTTGCAGCGCTCCTATTCGCCGGCCCAGCGGGGGCGTCGGCGTGCTCACAGCTCGCCGGTGTGCTCCCCCCTGGTGGTGGGCGGGGAGAACTACAGCCTGGCCTCCCCCTCCCTCCGGCTGCAGGGGGAGGAGCCTGGGCGAGGCCACTTCAGCCGCTTATACCTGAGCACCAGGTGAGACACCGCTAGCTCCTCCTTCCAGCTACCATCGTTTGCATAACCTGCAAATCTACACACACACACACACACACACACACACACACACACACACACACACACACCACCACACCACAGACCATCACTACGTGTTTTTTAGAGCGACGCGCGACAGACGACGGGGAAAAAAAATAAGAAGTGCTCGATTAATGACCTGACCCTGACTCCTCCCACACAGAGGAGCTCCTCCCACGCCTTCTGTATATATATATATATATATATATATTGAGAATATTGTAGATAATTGTACGTAGGAAGTACATCCTGGAGTGCAGCTACTGTAATAATGCTGGTGTAATATTATCATTAGGGATGCACCGATACCGATACCAGTATTCGGTATCGGTCCGATACTGTGCTCATGTACTCGTACTCGTTAAACTACTCCGATACAACCGCACCGATACCACTTTGGCAACGCAACGTTAACCTTGTACTATTCTTAGCCAAGGAATATTGAAATAAAGAGATGCAACCGAGTTGGCGTTTATGGATGTTTAATAGAAACTGAGCCTGGTACCGAGCATGGGCGTAGAATTTAGTGGGGACGCTGGGGACATGTCCCCACCAATTAACGGAGCAACCCCCCCCCCATCAGAACCGCAAATTAACAGCGCACCCCGCCCCCCATCAGAACCGCTAAATTAAACGGAGCACCCCCCCCCCCCCCCATCAGAACAGCAAAATTAACGGAGCACCCCCCCCCCCCCCCCCCCCCCTCCTCAGAAACCACGAATTAACAATTAACGGAAGCACCCCCCCCCCCCCCCATCAGAACCGCGATTTAACGGAGCCCCCCCCCCCCCCCCCCCCCCCCTCCTCCTCAGAACCACGAATTAACGGTGCACCCCCCCCCCTCTCAGAACACACGAAGTAACGGAGAACCCCCCCTAACCCCCCCCCCCCATCAGAACCGCGAATTAACGGTGCACCCCCCCCCCCCAGAGACGCTGACTCTGAGCCCCGCGCCTCATGGGAGCGTCATTGCGCATCCTTGGCGCAACATCTGTGATGTCCACCAATGTCCTAAACAACAACACGTCCTTGGTACCGAGTATCCGACTGACGTATGTTGGATGGTTTAGGTTACATTTCATTGAAATGTGTGGCAGTGCCGTTATATTTGTTTAATTTGTTCACAGTCAGAAATTGAAAATAAAACATGTTTTCAAAGTCATTAGAACTGTAATGGTTTTATTAAGTACTCGGTATCGGTATTCGGTATCGGCAAGTACCCAAATGTAAGTACTTGTACTTGTACTCGGTCTGAAAAAAAGTGGTATCGGTGCATCCCTAAATTATCATACTGTAATATAATATACTAATACTAATATTATACTATCATTGTGTCTGTCTCTCTCTCTCTCTCTCTCTCCTTGCAGTAAGCGGCGTGGGCGTCCGAGGAAACATCCCCTCCCCCCTCGCCCCTCCCTGCCCTCTCCCTCCTCCTCCTCCTCCAGCTCGTCCTGCTCCTCCTCCAGCTCCTCCTCCTCCTCCTCAGACGGCTCGTCTTCCTCCTCTGACGACGAGGGGGAGGGGGGTGTGGGCGGGGCCCCGGAGCCGTGCGCGGCCCCGCGGTGCCGCCTGCCCCAGCAGGACCCGGTCCAGTGGATCCAGTGCGACGTGTGCGACGGCTGGTTCCACCTGGACTGCCTGCCGGCCGCGCGCCGCAAGGGGGTCCTGGCCGACCCCAACGCCGACTTCCACTGCGGCTGCCGCTGAGACTCGCGCCCGCCGACCTCCTCGCCTTAAGCCACGCCCCCCCCTCCCCTCCCCTGACAACCCCCCCCATCCCCCGTCCTACTGTATTGGCCACGCCTCTTCTCCAGGAACCGTTTCAGACCGGGTCTAAACTTGTTCAGATTGGGGTTCTGGACTGCATCGGGCCGGTTCAAACTGACTGGACTTGTTGACTGATTCTGACTGGGCTGCTTCGAACTGGTTTGGACTGGTTTAATCATGATTTGTTCAGACTGTTCTGGATCTGGTTCGATCGGGTTTCAGTATCGTTCTCATTCTGGATCGGCCGGTTCAACGCTCCTGATTGGCCGCATGCCCCTTGTACATTTTGTATCTTGTCAAATCTTTATTGATTCATAACCAATGATGATTCACACCAATGATGACCGATTGCTCCTCCCCTCCTCATCAGGTTGCTGCCTTGCCAACAGGAAGCGGGGTGGTGTGCTACGGCAGCCTTCAAGCTACGCTAGCGCTCATGCTAAGCTAATGTCCCTGCCGCGCTGCATGCTAGTGTTTGTGGCGCTCTATCTGTACACAACTACTACACCCGTTAGCCAGGTGGGTCCGGACCACTTTCCCCGGGAGCTGTTTGGGTCCCGGTTCTGGTTCTGGTTCTGGATTACCCAGACTGAGCAAAGGCTCGCGTTGACGCCAGCAAGGAACACAAACGAGAACCTTCCGGAACTTTTAAGAGAACATTTCGCTTCAAAGCTGTGTTTGAAAACGGCAGCAAAGCGACCACGGTGGTTATCAGGGAGAAGAGATGATTTCTGAGTTTGGTCGGGTTCTGCGTGGATCATAGCGCCGGCGTCAGGGCTTGGACCTCGGAGCGGTTCTGATCCAGAACAGGACCCCGACCGCCCCCCCCTCTCTTGACACAGAACCCGTGTCAAGAGAAACAGATTGTTCTCTGGTTCAGTCGGATTTGAACCACAGTCTCCCAACACCATGTTCACACACACACACACACACACACACACACACACACACACACACACACACACACACACACACACACACACACACACACACACACACACACACACACACACACACACACACCGCGAGTCAAACCTACACCGACCGGCACCGTTGTAAACCGGTTCTCCGTTGCCGGGACAACCTGCCGATCACACAGTCTGGTGACACAAACAGTTCATTTTGCAGTTGAAGTATTTTTGTAATTTTTCCATTACAATTATTATTATCATCATCATTATTATTATTATTATTAATTTTATTATTAACCAAATCACACTTTATGGTTTTTTTTGTGAGAAATATTTGGATTCCACCGTTTTGTCTCTACCACCCATTTGATGCACGCTGTACTTTACTGGGGGATTGTGGGTAATCTGTCTGATGGCGTCGTGGCGGTGAGAAATCAGTGCTGATCTCACCGCCGCGATCTCCAAATCATATCATTCTGTAACATCTCTCGGTGTGGAGATGCAGGGTTTAAGGGCAGGAGGTTGAGGGCTTCTGATTGGTTGATGTTGTGTTTCACTGCCTCACAGGATGACGTCTGACGCTTTTATTTGTGTTTCGTTCGGGGAAGAGAGGAGAGACCGTTCACCTTGCGGAGTTCACAACTTCACTGTGGAGTTGAATGTTTTTTCCAAAGCGCTTAACTGAAATGTCTCATAATTAATGAATACAAAAAACAATGAAATGTGACGGCGTGAAAATAAAGGAGATGTTCAACATGTCATTCCTGCTCTGTTGTATTCAGACTCTTATATCTTATCTATCCTATTGCTGGTTGACTGTTTTCTCCCATTTCATGTTGATTCTATAGAATCAAATGAACTCTAAAAATACTTCCTTCATCATAACCTCATAGAACATATAGAATATCCTGGTGGTAGTGGTAATAATAATAATATATACATATATATATATGATCATATATCACCAGAGTGGTTCTGGTTGGAGTCTCGCTGCAACCCGACTGTGACTTCAGACCCACGTCCTTCCCGGGGGCCTCGCCAGGGATCTTGGGCCCCATGATAGACAGTCCATATTGGCTATCGGCTATTACGGGAAAAAGACTTTTAATGAGCCACAGGTTCAATGTTGTATGGTTTTAATATCCAGCGCCCCCAATATGTTGTGCCATTGAAACGTATCAAACACGTCTGCTTCATTTACCTTTTCGACGTTGAAATGAATTGCGTCTCGTTGAACCGAGGAGCCTTCGGTGGGACACCATGTGGACCTGGACTCTGCTGATGGTGAACTGAGTCCTGTCTCACCGTAGGGGTCCAGTCTGAGTCCTGTCTCACCGCAGGGGTCCAGTCTGAGTCCTGTCTCACCGCAGGGGTCCAGTCTGAGTCCTGTCTCACCGCAGGGGTCCAGTCTGAGTCCTGTCTCACCGCAGGGGTCCAGTCTGAGTCCTGTCTCACCGTAGGGGTCCAGTCTGAGTCCTGTCTC
>PIJE02004214.1:25000-28211 GCA_002895965.2 Coryphaenoides rupestris
AGTAGAAACTTGTTAGTAACACACCTCTACAGACACCCCGCCCCCTTCCACCTCTTCCTCCTCCTCCTCCTCCTCCTCCTCCTCCTCCTCCTCCTCCTCCTCCTCCTTCTCCTCCTGTGTGTTGTGTACGGTGGCCAATACTCGCATGTCATGCATACCTTGAGTGTACAGTACGTTGTCGTGTATACTTGCAGTAATTTGGTGTACTGTGTGTTCCTAAGTAGATGAGGAAGACCATTTATACAGAGACAGACAGGCAGGCAGACAGGCAGACAGACAGGCTGTTAGATAGACAGGCAGACAGACAGACAGGCTGTTAGATAGACAGACAGGCAGGCAGACAGACAGGCAGACAGACAGACAGGCTGTTAGATAGACAGACAGACAGGCAGACAGACAGGCAGACAGATAGGCAGACAGACAGGCAGACAGACAGACAGGCTGTTAGATAGACAGACAGACAGACAGGCAGACAGACAGACAGGCAGACAGACAGACAGGCTGTTAGATAGACAGACAGACAGGCAGACAGACAGACAGGCTGTTAGATAGATAGATAGACAGGCAGACAGACAGGCAGACAGACAGGCAGACACACAGACAGACAGGCTGTTAGATAGATAGACAGACAGCAGACAGACAGACAGGCTGTTAGATAGATAGATAGACAGGCAGACAGACAGGCAGACACACAGACAGACAGGCTGTTAGATAGATAGACAGGCAGACAGACAGGCAGATAGACAGGCAGACGGACAGACAGACAGGCTGTTAGATAGATAGACAGACAGGCAGACAGATAATTGCTGTATTCTGGATGCAGTGACCTAAAGCGGTCAACAGATGGCAGTGTGTCGCTAGAACACAGAACGGCGTGGCTCACACACGCACACGCACACACACACACACACACACACTATACACGCACACACACACACACACACACACACTATACACACACACACACTTGGGGTTTAGAGGGCGGTCGGTTTCCTCCGTCATTAATTGGCCGATTGAGGGTCGCGCCAACGTCGAGGGTGGGCTGGCCAGCCGTCCGCTAATGAGAAGATAATGAGGATGTGGGCGGGAAACTCGGCCACACACACACACACACACACACACAATCACACACATGCACACACTCACCCACCCACACACACAATCACACAAAATCACACACATGCACACACACGCACACATACACACACACTCACCCACCCACACACACAATCACACACATGCACACACACTCACCCACCCACACACACAATCACACACATGCACACACACCCCACCCACTCACACAATCACACACACACACACACACACACACACAGCCCAGACTGTGCTATGGGCGGTGAGGGTCGTGTTATTATGGGATGGCGGTGCACCTGAACGCTCTGCTCGGACTCTTCCAGACGGGAACCCTCACAACGGCCTTCAAATAGAACCCGCCGTGAACAACTGATGTGTTTGCGCACTGACTGTTTGTGTTGTTGTTGTTAGACAGACAGACAGACAGACAGACAGACAGGTTTTGAAACAACAACAACAACAACAACACAAACACAAACACAAAGGGATAAATGATGTTTCCATGTGATTCACCAGCACATCTCAACAAGTTTCCATCTCAACTTAACCACTCTGTGACGTCACACCTGGATTTTCTTTTTGTATTTTTGTATTTTTTTATATATTTGTTTTATATTATATCTATATTTTTTTTAAGTTGACTCACTGACCTGTATATATATTTAGTTCTTTAGAAGTATACTTTAGAAACTGAAAATTGAATTGTTTTGAATTGAGAGAGAGCGAGAGTGTGTGTGTGTGTGTGTGGGGGTGACTGTGTGTGCATGGGTGTGAATGCGAGAGAGAGAAAGAGAGAGAGAGAGAGGGAGAGGGAGGTTCGTCGTCACTCGTCGCTCTGCTCTCTCTCTCTCTCTCTCTCTCTCTGAGTGTTGACGTAAATACCTGCAGCTGCATACCTGTGCACCAGCCGTCCCACTCGGGGGGCGGGGCTTCAGACCTGTCACTCGCGGAATCACGCACACTCACACACACACACACACGGTCCGCCGCCGGATCGGGAGCAGGAGCCTCAACTTGTCTCTCGTCTGACTACTACAGCTCTACTACAGTACTACTACAGCTCTACTACAGTACTACTACAGTACTACTACTGTCGTAACCGGAGGATCGATCGCTCACGGGGGATAACAGTATTAATATTAATAATACTAATAATATTGATTTGGATTGTACGGGACTCCGGTGAGGACGGGATGGCGCCGAGCGGCTGCTGGCTGCTGCTGCTGCTGGCGGCGACCCTCCTGCTGTCCTCCGGCCACGGTAAGACGTGTGTGTGTGTGTGTGTGTGTGTGTGTGTGTGTGTGTGTGTGTGTGTGTGTGTGTGTTTTCGTCACGGTTTGGCGTTTTTGCTCCGGTGGCGTTCATCACTTGCCGCGCAGATGATCGATCGGTATCTCCCCCCCCCCCCCCACACACACACACACACACACACACATTTTATTTTTTATTTAATTTTATTTTTAATTTTATTTGTACCACATGCTTTTGTTTGTTTGTGGGGTTCTCTCTGCTGCTGTTGTTGTTGTTGTTGTTGTTGTTGTTGTTGTTGCTGCTCCAGAGTCTGGAGGCGTGGCTCCCGGCAGGTGGTGCGGGAGGAGTGACGTCACAGACACACCGTCACCTGTAACCCCGCCCCCACCCCCGCCACGCCCCCGCCCACTCGACGGGCTCTATTTGAAAACCCAAAAACCTCAACGTGAGTCTTGTTGCTTCTGAATAGAATAGAACAGAACCGAATAGAACAGAATAGAATACAATAGAAAGGGCTCAGGTGGCGAGGTGACGTCACGGTGACGCAACAGGGCGCCAGTCACAGCGGGCGGCACCCCACAGGTAGTGGGGAGGAAGCCAACACCTGAAGTGGTGGTGTGGAGTCGAGCGGTGTTGGTTCAAGAGACCCGCTCGTTGTTGCGTATGTGTTCCAAAAAGTGGCTATAAATAAATACACAAAAGAAATAAAAGAAATAAATAAATACACAAAGAAATAAATAAAAACTAAATAAAATACACAAAAGAAATAAATAAATACACAAAGAAATAAAGAAATAAATAAATACACAAAGAAATAAATAAATAAATAAATACACAAAGAAATAAATAAATACATAAATCTCTC
>PIJE02004215.1:0-7500 GCA_002895965.2 Coryphaenoides rupestris
AAGAAAAAAACATTGCATAACTCAGTCTGGCAATGACACACTTTTTGGTTGCTTATCCATTAGGAGCAACAAGGTTTCTGATTAGACTGGAAGGGCAGAGACCAGCAGGCTGACAGAGACGGCTTTGCTAAACATTATCGTGGTATGACGTCAACAGTAACCGATGATTGACAAGCGTTTCAGCTATGCGCCGGGCGGCTATAGTAAGTGTGACAATGTAATGGCTAACCTGCTAGTGTGACATAAAACATCTAAATGCAAGCCTTCAGCCATGGTACCAAAGTCCTCCAAAATAAGGAACTCCAAGTCGGTGACCAGAGCAGACACAAGTCTGGCAGTAACACCAGGAGAGCTCCAGTATCCTCGTCTTCAAGGAGAAGGTTGTACTGAACAGAAGGTCACCGGGAGGCTGGTTCTTGGCTTACCGGGGGATCAACTATCGCTCACACAGAATAGATGTTGTGTTTTTGGGAAAAACCCAGGAGGGTTGTACTGAACAGAAGGTCACCGGGAGGCTGGTTCTTGGCTTACCGGGGGATCAACTATCGCTCACACAGAATAGATGTTGTGTTTTTGGGAAAAACCCAGGAGGGAGTACGAAAACACACGTGACAGAGTATGAAGCGCGTAAGGTCTGCCGGTTCTCTGCTGTCGCTGGTCCTGCAGGGCCAGCTGTGTGTCCAGGGCGGCTAGGCTCTTCTGCAGCTCAGCGTTCTCCTGGCACACACCGGCCAGCCGATCCTCCAACGCCTGCTCTCTCTGGGTCAGCCGCACCACCTAGAGAGACGGCGCAACGCGACCCAGATTAGCGCCAGGGTTCGGTCTCGTTACCGGACGAGGTGGATCATGGGGGTTCCCCTCCCGCTAAGTTAGCAACGCTGCCTTGCACGGTGAGTGAGTTAGACGGATGAGCGAAGTGAGACTACCTGTGTACTACACACCTAGCCAACCCACGCTACACCTCCTGACCACTCACCGGTCTGAGCATGTGTGCTGCCGCGGCGAGCGCCGCACCATCTGTCGAGATAAGGATTAACGGATTTCGAGATTTACTAGTAATTCTGGTTCAGCAGTATTCCAAGGGTGGAGAGAAGGGATTGTGTGGAAGTCTGTCATTGTAAACACTGTAACGTCACAATTGTGTTACCTAATAAGTGTATTAATCTAGATTGGGGCATCAGTCTGGAAAGTGTAGCTTAAAACTTGATAAGAAAAAGGCCGATGAGGAGTCACAAGCGCATAGTAGATATTTTACATCTACGTTATCACACACGACTAATAGGCACTACGAGGTGTGTCTGTTTATTTTATTATATCCTAATGAATACTATCTGTCACATTCTGAGTGGAGAAAACCAATTTTTTGATTGGATGTAGATGACACACAGGAAATGAAATCTGCATCTCGGAGAAACCGATTTGAACAAGAGCATGGCAAGAATCTGGGGGAGGGAGTTGTTTATCCTCATGGAAACTGGAGAGGAGGGAAGGCATTACATAACTGACAGCAGGTCTCTGACTAAATCACCTCAGACTGGTAGAGTCTGAAGTTAAGCTTGCAGAAGTTTTTCTTGTTAATCTTGTGGTACTGCAAAGGAAATTTGTGTGGAAATTTGTGTGAAAAAAGGGAGAGGGAGGTGGAGCTGGCGTGTGAAAGTGTATTATTTTCGGCAGCTGGAAAGTTGTACTTTAACTGATAAAGAAAAGGCCGATGAGGAGACAACATATTAGTCTCCCAGCTTAAAGGCAGAGTTCGGGTTGTTTTTTTCTTATGAAACTCTGCATCTCGGAGAAACGGATTTGAACAAAAGCATGGCAAGAATCTGGGGGAGGGAGTTGTTTATCCTCATAGACCTGGAGAGGAGGGGAAGGCATTACATCACTGACAGCAGGTCTCTGACTAAGTCACCTCAGACTGGTAGAGTCTGAAGTTAAACTTGCAGAAGTTTTTCTTGTTAATCATGTGGTACTGGAAAGGAAATTTGTGTGGAAATTTGTGTGAAAAAAAACAAGGCCAGTGTCCATGACATTTAGCAAAGAATGGACCAAATATGTTGTTGAGATAGGAAGTAGGTTAATGTAAATCATAGATATGAGAAGGGATGTTAGAAGATACTAGAGAAAAGAAGTGCAAGCATATTATTGTATCGTACATTTGCAGATAGACTGGGAGGGATGGGGGTTCTAAGACTCTTCCAGCAACTTCTCATAAGTGGGCTCATTTCTCATGTCTCACACCATGTGAACAACTGACGCTCCTGGCATCAACTCTCTCTGCGCTTTAGTGCCCATCACTTCGCATGTTTATCCTGGCTGGCGCATTCAAGCAACGAGAATTAGCTCAGGCATCGCTCCGATCGACAGGGGCTCAATTTACAACCTCAACCACTAAATCTGCACAAGTTGACGCAGGCACTCGCCAGTCCAAACCTGCCGCAATTGGCCGAGAAGGCCCGCTCTTAGTAGCTCTAGAATCTGATGCCATCTGAAGTCCGTTCACAAGAATCCTATGCTAGTATGTGAATGGAACAGCTCGACGACATATCAAATCTTACAACAAAGTGAGCGAGAGCACATATCCTTGGCTTCATATCAAGACAGTCCTCAGAAATACTGATATTAAGGTTGATTGTTGCGAAGGGTTCACCTGTTCACATGGCAGTATGATTGATGGGCTAGGAATATATGTGAAACATGTCATTATTTGTAGTCAAACACGGTCGAGTTGCATGCTAAAAATAGATTCAGATTAACAATAATAAAAATAAATAATATTTAAGCCTGCATATCAGGCTAAAACAACCTGCCAACATACTGTATAAACTTGTCATTTAAAGTATAGCCCCCCAGTGAGTCATATACTTTTAAATCTATTTCAGTCAGTGTGCGCTGAACCACAGCTTAGAATAAAGCTACTGTTAAAGCCTCGATCCCATGGTCACTTCCTGCAGGTATGGGCGTTGCCGTGGTCACTACTGCAATGGGCCAGGACTCTCCTTACTCAGCGATTTGGCGGGCCCCTGTCAGATCCCATCAAAGCCACACAATGGAGGATGAAGGGCCAGAGTCTGATGGAGCCAGATGGAGCCAGGGGCCGGGCATCTTGGCCCTGGCACTGACAGCATGCCATGTTAGACCACAAAGTGGCAGGCATCTGTATACTATACAGATGCCTGTATAGTATACTATACTATACACCCCCTGTATTCAGGGGGTGGGGGGGGGGTGCGTTTGTGTGCATGTGTCGAGCGCACGCTAGCGGGCCGGGTGTCTTGAGGGCCTCTCCGCGTGGAGGCGTGTCCCCCCAGCGGCACCAAGCGCCCGCGTCCATGCATCAGCCTCCCTTATCCCACAGGGTCTATTTAACACGGAGGCACGCAACTGCTCACAATAGAGCCAGCCAACCCACTGGGAATTAACAGAGTCTCATGGGCGGAGGGAAGACGCTCCGTTTGCTGCGAACACAAAGGGGCTCGGGGGGGGGGGGGGGGGGGGGGGGGAGAGGTCCCCTCACAGGGCCCCGCCCCCTCTCCCCTCTTGCCCCCCCCCCCCACCACAAAATAAAGCTCCTGCCTACAGCCGCAGCAATATATCAGGGTTGTCCGCTGACAGCAGACTAGCCCAGCGATTGGTGCAGCGCCATGGGGAGGGTGTGACTTTTTTAACTCATAATCATTATAAGGATGGTGTGTATAATGTGTATAATTGTGTGTATAATTTTGTTTGTGCCATATACGTAAAGGTTTTGACCATATGTTGGTTTTATATAACCCTAGAGCTCCATTCAAATCAAGTCTTTGACTCTCCTGCTTGTATACATATACTGTTTCATCCAGTCGAGGGACGTGACCATTGCCTTGAGCCACAAATCGCTTACATAACCCATGAAACCCTGACCTCAATGGTACCTTAGATGAACCATCTTTATCTTGGGTGGATTTTTTAATCTACACTTTATTGCCGATATTAGACATTACACCTTTGTCTTGTCTTCAGCCACACACACACACACACACACACACACACACACACACACACACAACACACACACACACACACACACACACACACACACACACACACACACACACACACACACACACACACACACACACACACACACACACACACACACACACACACACACACACACTTTTGCGGCCTTGCTGGAGGGAAGATTAAACGCAGTGAGACTGATACCGGCTGGGTAGGGAATGTTGAAATAGAAACACCCGTTACACAGGTTGGGTAACAGGCCTCTTTACCAGGCCGGGCTCTGGCTGCGAGTTTGTTTCTCGACCGTCGTGGGCTGCTTAAGCATCGTAACTTTCAACCTATTCTCGTTTCAATTTACACGATAAAAAGTATGATACACAAAAATCAACAAAAACAAAAAAGACAAGAAGTGTCCAATGGCTTTGTTCCCCCCCCTTCTCCCCAAGTCTCATTTTATATTTAGCAGACACATTTGGCAGAAACTTTTGTCCAAAGTCATTTACAATAGTTTTAAATTTTGTCAAAAGAGTGAACCACAATATGTCCCTGATGGAACAGTAAGATTTGAATAGCACAAATTTCAAAAGCACTTCATAATTGTTATGTTAATAGAACAAGTTTTCAACCACTCATAAATGCTCGTTTGACCGCTTGCTTGTAAACAGCAGGAACAGCTAGGATTAAGATGCTACACAATGCTCAGTACTATTTTAATCCCGGGATGAACAAACATACATGAAGAACATACAAGATGCTACACAATACTGGGAACAATGTTGAGGACTCAACATTGGCTTTTTTTGTACTCAGCACTAGTTTAGTGCCAGGAACATACGAACATACAAGTGAGTGTTCGGTAAGTGGTAGTGGATAAGTGAGGAGAGGTGGTGGGGGACGTTAAGGAGGGAAGCTATGCAGTGAGTCCAGTCTCAGCTATACAAAATCGCACCAGTGCACAACGTGACGGGGGATGGAGCCACTCACGGTACTGAGCTGCTCTCGGAGACGCTGGGTGTGCTCGCCAGTGCTCTGCTGGGCCAGGACCCTTCGCCCGCTCCGCCTCGGCGACCGGCCTGCGTTGAGCCTCTCCGCCTGGCCGCTCAGCTCCCTCACATCCCTCTCCAGGTCGCCCACCTGGCTCTCCCACTGCGACTGGCAGCTGGTCAGCTTCAGCCGCAGCTCATGCCTGCCCTGCTCCAGCTCCTGGTGAACCGGTTGCGTGGGAGAAGATCAGAACAGTAACACCAACACACCAACAACTCTACTTACGCTACTAAAACATGTTTCTAGCCATGATAATTTTTTTGTATTACTGTGATGAGGTAGCCATATTGCAGTTGTAGGAAGTAACACTTTGCTTTTTTGTTTATGTAAACAGTTTAAAACATTCACAATACAGATCATTTCTCATGTGTACATTCCCTGGAGGAGATTGTGGTGCAACAGGCACAAATAAGTCAACTTGTGTATCTCTGTGTAAATCCAAAACTACCCCCACTGATAAAATCTTAGTATGCCAAGATATTTGCAATACTAAAGAAGCACTATGGGTGGACATGATTTCAGGAGATCATGCAGATCAGAAAGAAGCTTTGGCCATAATGTCAAAACGTCTCCATGCGTTCCCTCACTGCCTGGCGTCACCTGTAGGCTGCTGCGTGGACGTTTTCCACAACAAGCTGCAGGTCACACTATTGAAAATCACTTACACATAAGATCACAAATTAGTACTAATGAACAGTCAAGGAAAACTGTCCTTTCGCCCAGATTAAGCCATTGTTAAACAAAGAATACAATAAAACACAGAAGACGTTTCGGATGAGCTGATGACTATTTTTTGATACAGTGTCCTGATGGTGCGACAATGTACTCCACCTCACGGTCACCTCCTAGGAGTCAACGTTATTTTAGGTCATTAAAAGAGGATTAAAGGGAGGACTTAAAGGCTGCCTTACCTCCAGTTTGACTGTGTATTGCTCATGGACTTTGTCGCTCTGCTCCTTCAGCTGACGGTTTTCCAGCAGCAACGCGTTTCCCAGCCTGGCCGCCAAAATAACCTCTTCCTCCTTTTGTTTCAGAGCGGTGAGGAGTTCACCGGGGTCCGGATCGTCTGTTATTTCCTCCGTCCCGTAATCGAAAAAGAAGTCGTCCTCCTCCAGGTTCATGCTCTTAGATTTAAACCCCCATTGATCAAGTCGATCCATGATTTAGCTTAACAATCAGTTATCCTTTAAATATCCAATATTCCCACGTAGATTAATAAATATACTAGATATTTAATTAAATTCAGGCTTATTATAATAAGGTGCCCTCAACGATCGCAACTCAGCACCTTGTTGCGTGCCTCACCGCGTCTGACAGCGAGCATCAGGTCCAAGACGCTCTATGGTGGAAAAGTGGGCGGGCCTTATCTGTCACCTGTCCTCCTCAGGTACACGACGTCACTACAACACTGTGTCGCTAAGCAACAGCAGAGCTGCAGTTCGCACCTGTCCAATGGCAATTAAAATATGAATTAATGAAAGACAAATAGGCCCATAGACAAGTAGCACAACACAGCCAAATCCCAAATATGTATTTCCCATCTGTCGCTCTTAATCCCAATTCAAATATATTTTGTCATGGCAAAATTATTTCCAGCGCATGTAAGAGGACACTCCATAAAAGTTAAAAATAAATAAATTATATTTATACTGTATATATAATAAAATATAATATAATTTTTACAATATACTTTTTATGTTATGTACAAAACACATTTGTATTTCATATAAACCCCAGTCATCAGCCTATGGGTCAAATTCATAAAGGTCATTAAAGAATATTGTTACAATGAATGTACAAAATGCTAAAACAAGTCTCTTCTTGCATAAGAAGTCACTTTAAACCCATAGTAGGGTCCTTGTCACATGTATTGGCTTCCCTGTGCTGTCAGCATTAAGGAACCTTCCATGCAGTGGCGAAGCTACCGGGGTGGCATAGGGTGGCAAAAAGTATTACCACCCCACTTGCCACCTCAGTTACACAGACCAACTGATATCATTTGTTTTATTATTATTAATTGATTGTTAGAACATTTTTTCCGAATTCAGTGTAAAATCCCCGAATATCAAGCAAAAAAAACCCCTGACTGTTGTTGCACCCCTCCGTCCCGTAGATGAATGGTTGCGCCCTATCTCACCTTTCATTTCGTCTTGTCAGACGGTTTGAGTTTGCGACGCAATTTTCCGAGACTTGTAATCGCCCTGCGTTACTTTTAAAATTGCGGTAATCAGATTACAGTTACTTCGGTTTAAAAAGTGGATGACTTAAGATGATTACTTTTCAAATGTAACTTCAAATTATGATGGTGAAGGTAGTGTTATCACGTCTACACTCGGACAGCACACAGAACCAGACAGCAAAACGTCTTTTCTAGCTAAAGTATTTTATCCTGTCATTGGTGAAATGAAAAGACGTTTCTCTATCTTTCGCAGTGATTTTTGTGGTCACCACGATGGTATC
>PIJE02004215.1:12500-28202 GCA_002895965.2 Coryphaenoides rupestris
CTTAACTAACCATCTCTAACCTTAACTAACCATCTCTAACCTCAACTAACCATCTCTAACCTTAACTAACCATCTCTAACCTTAACTAACCATCTCTAACCTTAACTAACCATCTCTAACCTTAACTAACCATCTCTAACCTCAACTAACCATCTCTAACCTTAACTAACCATCTCTAACCTTAACTAACCATCTCTAACCTTAACTAACCATCTCTAACCTTAACTAACCATCTCTAACCTTAACTAACCATCTCTAACCTTAACTAACCATCTCTAACCTTAACTAACCATCTCTAACCTCAACTAACCATCTCTAACCTCAACTAACCATCTCTAACCTTAACTAACCATCTCTAACCTTAACTAACCATCTCTAACCTTAACTAACCATCTCTAACCTTAACTAACCATCTCTAACCTTAACTAACCATCTCTAACCTTAACTAACCATCTCTAACCTTAACTAACCATCTCTAACCTCAACTAACCATCTCTAACCTTAACTAACCATCTCTAACCTCAACTAACCATCTCTAACCTTAACTAACCATCTCTAACCTCAACTAACCATCTCTAACCTTAACTAACCATCTCTAACCTTAACTAACCATCTCTAACCTTAACTAACCATCTCTAACCTTAACTAACCATCTCTAACCTTAACTAACCATCTCTAACCTTAACTAACCATCTCTAACCTTAACTAACCATCTCTAACCTCAACTAACCATCTCTAACCTTAACTAACCATCTCTAACCTCAACTAACCATCTCTAACCTTAACTAACCATCTCTAACCTTAACTAACCATCTCTAACCTTAACTAACCATCTCTAACCTTAACTAACCATCTCTAACCTTAACTAACCATCTCTAACCTCAACTAACCATCTCTAACCTTAACTAACCATCTCATCTCTAAAACCTCAACTAATCCATCTCTAACCTCAACTAACCATCTCTAACCTCAACTAACCATCTCTAACCTCAACTAACCATCTATAACCTCAACTAAACATCTCTAACCTTAACTAAACATCTCTAACCTCAACTAACCATCTCTAACCTCAACTAACCATCTCTAACCTCAACTAACCATCTCTAACCTCAACTAACCATCTCTAACCTTAACTAACCATCTCTAACCTCAACTAACCATCTCTAACCTCAACTAACCATCTCTAACCTCAACTAACCATCTCTAACCTCAACTAACCATCTCTAACCTCAAACTAACCATCTCTAACCTTAACTAACCATCTCTAACCTTAACTAACCATCTCTAACCTCAACTAACCATCTCTAACCTTAACTAACCATCTCTAACCTTAACTAACCATCTCTAACCTCAACTAACCATCTCTAACCTCAACTAACCATCTCTAACCTCAACTAACCATCTCTAACCTTAACTAGAGAGAACCAAGATGGCCGTCGGGTGTTGAAGGCAGCGTCTCACTCATGGTTCCCTTCATGGTTTCTGCTTTTCACAGACAGATCCTAAAAGGAAGTGGATTCTGTCATCTCCTTATATGGGCGTGGATGTTCCTCTTGAACCCCTCATCGGGGTCAGGAGTGCAGCATCGACCACACACACACACACACACACACACACACACACACACACACACACACACACACACACACACACACACACACACACACACAGCGTGATAGACACACACACACACACTTATATGCACCAACACTCACTAGATTATACAGTTAAGGAATCAATCACACACACACACACACACACTCTTTATAAAATCAATCTGCTTAACCAGCCACCCCCCCCCCCTACACACACACACACACACACACACACACACACACACACACACACACACACACACACACACACACAGCGTGATAGACACACACACACACACTTATATGCACCAACACTCACTAGATTATACAGTTAAGGAATCAATCACACACACACACACACACACACTCTTTATAAAATCAATCTGCTTAACCAGCCACCCCCCCCCCCTACACACACACACACACACACACACACACACACACACACACACTAGACGCTCGCTCAGCAGACACGTGTTCACATGAGAAGCCGTGTAGCTCTGCCGGCGTGTAGATCTGCGACGCGGCGTGACGAAGGTGCTGGTGTGTGTGTCATCTTCATCGTCTCGTGGCGGTGGTGCTCAGCAGGAGGGCCAGCTGGGAGCGCGTGGGCAGCCGGGTAGCGGTGGACCCGCTGATCGCTCGACCACACGCGTGTTTTAAACCCTCAGAGACACACCAGGGAGTCAATGCTCCTGACGCTCGCTTTGATGCAAGACCTTCCTGGACTGTAGAACCTGCAGGAGGTCAGGACGGAGCATGTCCGCTTAGTGGGCATCACCTTCCTCCCGGGGCCTACAGGTAGACTGTGGGCATCGGGGTTCGAACCTGCAACCTTTCCACTCAGACTCCGAGCGACTTGCTCCACTCCAGACCCTATCTTTCAACTATATCCTGAACAACCTGATTCGTCTGCTCTACGATTGGTTCAACCTGCTTGTGGTGTCACATGTTGCACTGCACTCATGGATGCGCTTGAGTGCAATCTGGCTCAGAAGATACCAGCGATCTTCACGTTGGAGATACCAGAGACCAGAAGATACCAGAGACCACAAGACACCAGATACCAGAAGACACCAGATACCAGAAGACACCAGATACCAGACACCAGAAGATACCAGTTGAGGTTCTGTCTCCATCATGGTGTGGCCTGCAGCTCAGCTGTCACTGAGGGTCTGGACTTGAACTTCCTGGGAACCAAGGTCTCATCCATCAGAGCCCAGGACGCTGAACGATGGTGTGATTAATGACCATCATGCATCTGTGTGTCTAGAGGCCATCATCTATTGCTCTTTAATTACTTTGAGGAAGGAGACTATTCTGCTGATGAATCTGAGCCTCCTTCATTTGTTCTTGGGAAAGGGAATGTGTGTTTCAGTTCAATGCGTGCATTGAAGGAGAATACATTTAGTCAACGTTTGGAGGGAAATGGTGAGGCTGTAGCCCCGCCCACCCCATACTCTACCTGGCCAGGTGAGGCTGCTTCAACCAGACACCAACCACACACACATTCCACACTGTCGCCTGATTAGTTCTCCTGTCCACCACCAGGTGTGTGTGTGTGTGTGTGTGTGTGTGTGTGTGTCAGGGCTCATTACATCATAATGACATCATATCCTGTCTGCTGCCTCTCCACTACCAACCTGTGGCCTTCTCCCATTGGTCAGGAAGCAGGAAATGAAAATGGCTTTTCATTAGCACACACTCAGACCCAATATCCTAATGGGTTCACGTGTGTGTGTGTGTGTGTGTGTGTGTGTGTGTCGGAAATGAGAGGAGGCGAGTTAAGGAAGAGGTCGTCCTGAGAATGAATGGATGGGGAGGAGGGAGGAGGGGGGAGGGGGGGGGGGGGGGAGAAGGTATTGCAGGAGGACATAGAGAGAGATGCTCTTTGCTGAGCAGACTATGTTCATTGATGGCTTGCAGAACAAAGCAGAACACGATATTAGCGTGCACGAGGCAGGGGCGTGCACGAGGCAGGGGGCGTGCACGAGGCAGGGGCGTGCACGAGGCAGGGGGCGTGCACGAGGCAGGGGGCGTGCACGAGGCAGGGGGCGTGCACGAGACAGGGGGCGTGCACGAGGCAGGGGGCGTGCACGAGGCAGGGGGCGTGCACGAGACAGGGGGCGTGCACGAGGTCAGAGGGAGCGTGCACAGGCAGGCGGGCGTGCACGAGGCAGGGAGGCGTGCACGAGCCAGGGGGACGTGCACGAGACTGGGGGGCGTGGCATCGAGGCAGGAGGCGTGCACGAGCAGGGGCGTGCACGAGACAGGGGGCGTGCGACCGAGAGGCAGGGGGCGTGCCACGAGGCAGGGGCGTGCACGAGGCAGGGGGCGTGCACGAGGGCGTGTGCACGGTTCTTGGCCTTCTGGATGAGCTTCACTGACTGGATGTTGATTGATTGTACTGTAGGAGAATGTACACACACACACACACACACACACACACACACCACACACACACACACACACACACACACACACACACACACACACACACACACACACACACAGTCTTCTTCTACTGCATTACAAGCTTCTGTCTCACTCCTCCCACTCTCCCTCCCCTCTGTGTCACCCGCTCTCCTCTCCTTTCTCTCCTCCCTCTTCTCTCTCTCTCTCTCTCCTCTCTCTCTCTCTCTCTCTCTCTCTCCTCTCTCTCCTCTCTCTCTCTCTCCTCTCTCTCTCTCTCTCTCTCTCTCTCTCTCTCTCTCTCTCTCTCTCTCTCTCTATTACCCCCTTATATACCTCTCTCTCTCTCTCTCTCTCTCTCTCTCTCTCTCTCTCTCTCTCTCTCTCTCTCTCTCTCCCTCTCCCTCTCTCTCTCTCTCTCTCTCTCTCTCTCCCTCTCTCTCTCCTCTCACTACTCACACACACACACACACACACACACACACACACACACACACACACACACACACACACACACACACACACACACACACACACACACACACGTGTTATTATGTGTAATTATCATGATGCTGGTGACGGGCGCTGGTCCGTCATCATCGCTGCTGTGATGTTCAGAGCGGTTACAAGTCTCCACGCACAGGGGTGGGGGGGTCCCGTCGCTCCGTGGTTGCTAGGAGACCACCCCCCCCCCCCCCCCCGGTCAGACAGCCCACCTGTTTGATTCGCTCCGCAGACTAAACTCTCTGTGATTGGTTCGTTGGTTTCAAGTGTGTGTGTGTGTGTGGTTCCGACCGCCGCCGCAGTCCGTCCGGCGCTGCGCCCGCCGATGCTCTCCCCGCCGTCGCTCGTCGCCACGGCGACTCCTCCGCTGCTCCTCCTCCCGCTGGGCGCTCCGCAATAGTGTTGCTTGGCAGCGGCGTGGCGGTGTTGTTACGGTAAGGTGCAGGCCTGCGGGGGCGTGTCAGGTGCAGGCCTGCGGGGGCGTGTCAGGTGCAGGCCTGCGGGGGCGTGTCAGGTGCAGGCCTGCGGGGGCGTGTCAGGTGCAGGCCTGCGGGGGCGTGTCAGGTGCAGGCCTGCGGGGGCGTGTCAGGTGCAGGCCTGCGGGGGCGTGTCAGGTGCAGGCCTGCGGGGGCGTGTCAGGTGCAGGCCTGCGGGGGGCGTGTCAGGTGCAGGCCTGCGGGGGCGTGTCAGGTGCAGGCCTGCGGGGGCGTGTCAGGTGCAGGCCTGCGGGGGCGTGTCAGGTGCAGGCCTGCGGGGGCGTGTCAGGTGTGGTGGTCTCTCCTCCGTTCAAAACAACTGAACTCCTCCTCACCTCATCCACCTCCTCGTCCTCCACCTCCTCTCTCTGCCCTCTTCCCCTTCTCACCTCCTCATCCCTCCTCACTCCCTCAGCCTCTCCTTCTCTCCTCCTCTCTTATCCTCTGTTCCTCTTCTCTTCTGCCCATTTCCTCCTCCTCGCTCCTCCTTACCTCATCTCACCTCTGATCCTGCGCCATGCATCCTACTTCTCTCTGGCCAATGTGTCCTGCAGCACTCCTCTCCTCTCCTCTCCTCTCCTCTCCTCTCCTCTCATCTCCTCTCCTCTCCTCTCCTCTCCTCTCCTCTCCTCTTCTTCTCTTCCTCTGACATCCCTCCCTCCTCCTCCTCCTCCCCTCGGGGGTGTGTGGAGGCGACTCACCTTCGCCTCCAGAAGGTGCCCTCCGGAAAGCCGGCGGCAGCTCCTCAGAAAACGTAAAACTGTCCGAACCTCTGAGGGCACAAGCTCTACGGGACATCAGGACGCGGGAGTCTGTGACCTCGAGGGCTTTTAAATGAACTGTGAAGACAGAGTCCAGACCATGAGTTATGACTTCCTGTGAAGTCACTGAGATACCTTTTTATTTGGACGTTTCTTTTTTTATATTTTTGACAAAAAGCAAATGTTTGTAACGCGACGAAACATCCGACGACGCATTTAACTGCGTTGATCTGTTAAAGCTGCTAACACCCGAGTGGGGAGACGGTAACTTTGAAGGTGTCGTCGTGTCGGCTGAGACGCGCTCCTCCTCGTCTGCTGGATCCTGCAGTAATGAGGCGCTCTCCTCCTCGTCTGCTGGATCCTGCAGTAATGAGGCGCTCTCCTCCTCGTCTGCTGGATCCTGCAGTAATGAGGCGCTCTCCTCCTCGTCTGCTGGATCCTGCAGTAATGAGGCGCTCTCCTCCTCGTCTGCTGGATCCTGCAGTAATGAGGCGCTCTCCTCCTCGTCTGCTGGATCCTGCAGTAATGAGGCGCTCTCCTCCTCGTCTGCTGGATCCTGCAGTAATGAGGCGCTCTCCTCCTCGTCTGCTGGATCCTGCAGTAATGAGGCGCTCTCCTCCTCGTCTGCTGGATCCTGCAGTAATGAGGCGCTCTCCTCCTCGTCTGCTGGATCCTGCAGTAATGAGGCGCTCTCCTCCTCGTCTGCTGGATCCTGCAGTAATGAGGCGCTCTCCTCCTCGTCTGCTGGATCCTGCAGTAATGAGGCGCTCTCCTCCAGACTGATAACACTTCTCATCCCCTCAATGTTTCTCTTCATCAGTTGCACCTCAGCAGAGTGAGAGTCCTGGATCAGCTGTGGCTTCATTGGAAAATGCATGAGAAACTTTTATTGCACATTTACTGATAATTATTTCATGTGTTTTCCTCTCTTCTCCTCCTCCTCCTCCTCTCTGCACCTCCTCCTCCTCTCTGCTCCTCCTCTCTACTCCTCCTCCTCCTCCTCTGCTCCTCCTCCTCCTCCTCTCTCCTCCTCCTCCTCTCTGCTCCTCCTCCTCCTCTCTGCCTCTCCTCCTCCTCTCTGCCCTCCTCCTCTCTCCTCCTCTCTCCTCTCTCCCTCTCCTCCTCCTCTGCTCCCTCCTCCTCCTCCTCCTCCTCCTCCTCTCTCCTCCTCCTCCCCTCTCCTCCTCCTCCTCCTCTCTCCTCCTCCTCCTCTCCTCTCCTCCTCCTCCTCTCCTCCTCTCCTTTCCCCTCCCCTCCCCCCTCTCTCTCCTCCTCCTCCTCTCTCCTCCTCCTCCTCTCCTCCTCCTCTCCTCCCCTCTCCTCCTCCTCCTCTCCTCCTCCTTCTCCTCTCTCTCTCTCCCTCCTCTCCTCCTCCTCCTCTCTCCTCCTCCTCCTCTCTCCTCCTCTCTGCCTCCTCCTCCTCTCTCCTCCTCCTCTCTCTCTCTCTCCTCTCCTCCTCCCCTCCTCTCCTCCTCCTCCTCTCTCCCCTCCTCCTCTCTCCTCCTCTCCTCTCTCTCTCTCCTCCTCCTCTCCTCTCCTCCTCTCTCTCTCCCTCCTCCTCCTCTCTCTCTCTCCTCCTCCTCCTCTCTCTCCTCCTCCTCCTCTCCTCCTCCTCCTCCTCTCTGCTCCTCCTCTCTCCTCTCTCTCCTCCTCCTCCTCTCTCTCCTCCTCCTCCTCCTCTCTCCTCCTCCTCCTCCTCTCTGCTCCTCCTCCTCCTCTCTGCTCCTCCTCCTCCTCCTCTCTGCTCCTCCTCCTCTCTGCTCCTCCTCCTCCTCTCTGCTCCTCCTCCTCCTCCTCTCTGCTCCTCCTCCTCCTCTCTGCTCCTCCTCCTCTCTGCTCCTCCTCCTCCTCCTCTCTGCTCCTCCTCCTCTCTCCCTCCTCCTCCTCCTCTCTGCTCCTCCTCCTCTCTGCTCCTCCTCCTCTCTCCTCTCTCTCCTCCTCCTCCTCTCCTCCTCTCTCCTCCTCCTCCTCCTCTGCTCCTCCTCTCTGCTCCTTCTCCTCCTCTCTCCTCCTCCTCCTCCTCCTCCTCCTCCTCCTCTCTGCTCCTCCTCCTCCTCTCTGCTCCTCCTCCTCCTCCTCTCTGCTCCTCCTCCTCCAGGGTCTCCTCTCCTGGTCTTGCGACGCGCGCTGAGCTGACACCTTGTCTCCTCCTCCCCCCTCGCGTCTCCCATCCCACCCCCCCAACAGAAACCACCCACCCAGCTCCGCCCCCAGCCCTCGTCTGACAGCTGCCATTGGCCCTCCCTTTACCCCATGGTGGCCCCAAGGCCCTCCCTCTCGCTGCTATTGGCTGTCCTGGCCTGCACCGGGCCGGCCCGCCCCTCCCCGCCCCTGCTGCTCCGCCCCCGGGACCGCGAGAGAGACTCGGGCGGAGTCAACATCGCCGTGGTCCACTCCGGCTCCTCCCTCCTCCCGGACACGGCGGCGCCGGGCGGGGCCGGGTCCGGGGAGCCCGGCCCGGGGTTGGGCAACGGGCCCGGAGGGGGAGGGGCGGGCGGGGGGGGGAGGGGGGTCACGGCCACGGGGTCGCTGACCGGAGGGGGAGGGGCGGGCGTGGGCGTGGCCTCGGCCAGCGTGGCGTTGGCGGCGCTCGTGGGGGAGACGGTGATGACTCCCTCGGGTCAGGCCAACGTCATCTACCTGGCGGTGAACGAGAGCAGCCCAGGGAGCCTCCTGTTGCAGCTGTGTGAGCTGCTGGCCACCACGCCCCTCCAGGTAAACTCATTACCCCTACAGGTAAACTCATTACCTCCCCTACAGGTAAACTCATTACCTCCCCTACAGGTAAACTCATTACCCCTACAGGTAAACTCATTACCTCCCCTACAGGTAAACTCATTACCTCCCCTACAGGTAAACTCATTACCTCCCCTACAGGTAAACTCATTACCTCCCCTACAGGTAAACTCATTACCTCCCTACAGGTAAACTCATTACCTCCCCTACAGGTAAACTCATTACCCTACAGGTAAACTCATTACCTCCCCTACAGGTAAACTCATTACCCCTACAGGTAAACTCATTACCTCCCCTACAGGTAAACTCATTACCTCTACAGGTAAACTCATTACCTCCTACAGGTAAACTCATTACCTCCCCTACAGGTAAACTCATTACCCCTACAGGTAAACTCATTACCTCCCTACAGGTAAACTCATTACCTCCCCTACAGGTAAACTCATTACCTCCTACAGGTAAACTCATTACCTCCCCTACAGGTAAACTCATTACCCCTACAGGTAAACTCATTACCTCCCCTACAGGTAAACTCATTACCTCCTCTACAGGTAAACTCATTACCCCTACAGGTAAACTCATTACCTCCCCTACAGGTAAACTCATTACCTCCACAGGTAAACTCATTACCTCTACAGGTAAACTCATTACCTCCCCTACAGGTAAACTCATTACCTCCCCTACAGGTAAACTCATTACCTCCCCTACAGGTAAACTCATTACCTCCCCTACAGGTAAACTCATTACCCCTCCAGGTAAACTCATTACCCTACAGGTAAACTCATTACCTCCCCTACAGGTAAACTCATTACCTCCTACAGGTAAACTCATTACCTCCCCTACAGGTAAACTCATTACCTCCTCTACAGGTAAACTCATTACCTCTACAGGTAAACTCATTACCCCTACAGGTAAACTCATTACCTCCCCTACAGGTAAACTCATTACCCCTACAGGTAAACTCATTACCTCCCCTACAGGTAAACTCATTACCTCCTACAGGTAAACTCATTACCCCTACAGGTAAACTCATTACCCCTACAGGTAAACTCATTACCCCTACAGGTAAACTCATTACCTCCCCTACAGGTAAACTCATTACCTCCTCTACAGGTAAACTCATTACCCCTACAGGTAAACTCATTACCTCCCCTACAGGTAAACTCATTACCTCCCCTACAGGTAAACTCATTACCTCCCCTACAGGTAAACTCATTACCTCCTACAGGTAAACTCATTACCCTACAGGTAAACTCATTACCTCCCCTACAGGTAAACTCATTACCTCCCCTACAGGTAAACTCATTACCTCCCCTACAGGTAAACTCATTACCTCCCTACAGGTAAACTCATTACCCCTACAGGTAAACTCATTACCCCTACAGGTAAACTCATTACCTCCCCTACAGGTAAACTCATTACCTCCCCTACAGGTAAACTCATTACCTCCCTACAGGTAAACTCATTACCTCTACAGGTAAACTCATTACCCCTACAGGTAAACTCATTACCTCCCCTACAGGTAAACTCATTACCTCCTACAGGTAAACTCATTACCTCTACAGGTAAACTCATTACCCTACAGGTAAACTCATTACCTCCCCTACAGGTAAACTCATTACCTCCCCTACAGGTAAACTCATTACCCCTACAGGTAAACTCATTACCCCTACAGGTAAACTCATTACCTCCCCTACAGGTAAACTCATTACCTCCCCTACAGGTAAACTCATTACCCCTACAGGTAAACTCATTACCTCTACAGGTAAACTCATTACCTCCTACAGGTAAACTCATTACCCCTACAGGTAAACTCATTACCTCCCCTACAGGTAAACTCATTACCCCTACAGGTAAACTCATTACCTCCCCTACAGGTAAACTCATTACCTCTACAGGTAAACTCATTACCTCCCCTACAGGTAAACTCATTACCTCTACAGGTAAACTCATTACCCCTACAGGTAAACTCATTACCTCTACAGGTAAACTCATTACCTCCCCTACAGGTAAACTCATTACCTCCCCTACAGGTAAACTCATTACCCCTACAGGTAAACTCATTACCCCTACAGGTAAACTCATTACCTCCCCTACAGGTAAACTCATTACCCCTACAGGTAAACTCATTACCTCTACAGGTAAACTCATTACCCCTACAGGTAAACTCATTACCTCCCCTACAGGTAAACTCATTACCCCTACAGGTAAACTCATTACCCTACAGGTAAACTCATTACCTCCCCTACAGGTAAACTCATTACCTCCCCTACAGGTAAACTCATTACCCCTACAGGTAAACTCATTACCTCCCCTACAGGTAAACTCATTACCTCCCCTACAGGTAAACTCATTACCCCTACAGGTAAACTCATTACCCCTACAGGTAAACTCATTACCTCCCCTACAGGTAAACTCATTACCCCTACAGGTAAACTCATTACCTCCCCTACAGGTAAACTCATTACCTCCCCTACAGGTAAACTCATTACCCCTACAGGTAAACTCATTACCTCCCCTACAGGTAAACTCATTACCTCCCCTGACAGGTAAACTCATTACCTTACCCTAACAGGTAAACTCCTTACCTCCTACAGGTAAACTCATTACCCCTGAACAGGTAAGACTCATGTAACCTCTACAGGTAAGACTCCTGACCCCTAACAGGTAAACGTCCATTACCCCTTACAGGTAAACTCATTTACCCCTACAGGTAAAACCTTCATTTACCTCCAGCAAGGTTAAATCTCGATTACCTCCTACAGGTACATACTCCAAATTAACCTCTACAGCGTTAAACTCCATTACCGTCTAGGCATCTTGTCTTGGAGGGTAATGTAGACCTCTACCATGTTATGTTTGCTCTGGTTGCATGAACTCTTTGGAGGACCACGTCCCGTCCCGTTCCCGCCCGCCACCTCCCCCCCCCCAGTGTTGAGAACAAGATGTCCGCTGACCTTGAGATGACCTCACACTGTATCTTTGTGCTGCTGGCCAGGTAGTCAGGGCTGTAGTCCAGGTGTGGAACCCTTGCTACACATCCAGTCCAGGCATCACAATGGACACGACCATCATGATGTCACCGAGACCTTCCAAACCGCAGGGATGACCTCTGACCTACTGTTGATTTAAAGTGATTTCCCAGGAGATGGACGGCTGAAGGTTTACATTCCCTCGCTTCAAGGTCATCCTGGTTTCTGGAGAAGGTCGCATTTCAGCACAGACAGCTTACGGCAAATACAGATGAGACCGTGAGCTGCTGGCATGTCAATATCTGTACAGAGATATGTAATATTCCTGGCTGTGACAACAGGATTCTATTATGTTATATTACATCACGTTGTATTGTATATCGTAGTGTAGCTTAGTGCTATCTAAAAGATTTAAAAAGTCACGGATGAATATTTAGATAATTTCCACATTGTGAGATTTTGCGAGGTTTTAGAGGAAGACTTCTCCTTGAGGGAGACTTGGTTAGACAAGTGAAAGGTTACGGTGAGGAAGGAAAGTTGTGTTTCTCTGGAGGGGATCCTTTCCATAATGTGGTGGACCGTGATAATAATGACCTGGGTCTGTCAGCGGTCAGCGCTCCGGCAGGTTGCACCTTAACGGGGCCACGTCGGCCCCCTGAGGGGACACCGCAGACATTTGGCAGCTGACAGCTGAAGCAATCTCACTCAATACTGGAGCAATTTCAAAAAGTGCTTCGGTCACACAGACCCAAAATGATGGGAAAATGAGATCCAGGTTGAAAAGGTCCGAAGTTAAAGTTGCCTTTCGAGTGTCATGTTGCATGTCTTAATGTATAGGGCCCCTCCCTGAGGGAACATCCGTGTATCCTAATCAGTGAATCCTAATCCGTGTATCCTAACAGGTCAGGGGTCAGGGGTCAGAGCGCTTGGAGTCCGGCCTGAGGGTTAAAACGGGCGCCCTTCAACATCGACTGAATCACTTCCTGTTGTCTCCTCCTCAGGGATTGGTGTTCGAGGAGGAGAGGCCGCCGCCCCCAAACCGCGCCCGCTTGGCACCGCTGCTGGAGTTTGTCTCCGCCCAGACGGGCGTTCCCGTGGTGGCGGTGGGGGGCGGAGCCAGCCTGGGGAGAGAGTCGCAGGTAAAATGGCCACACATGCACCACGCATACTTCCTGTTAGAATGTTGGGTTGAACAATAATCCAACATTTATAACATGAGGTGAAGTACTGCATACAGTACCTGATACAACATACAGTACACGGTTAAGTACTGCATACAGTACCTGATACAACATACAGTACACGGTTAAGTACTGCATGCAGTACCTGATACAACATACAGTACACGGTTAAGTACTGCATACAGTACCTGATACAACATACAGTGCACGGTTAAGTACTGCATACAGTACCTGATACAACATACAGTACACGGTTAAGTACTGCATACAGTACCTGATACAACATACAGTACACGGTTAAGTACTGCATACAGTACCTGATACAACATACAGTACACGGTTAAGTACTGCATACAGTACCTGATACAACATACAGTACACGGTTAAGTACTGCATGCAGTACCTGATACAACATACAGTACACGGTTAAGTACTGCATACAGTACCTGATACAACATACAGTACACGGTTAAGTACTGCATACAGTACCTGATACAACAAACAGTGCACGGTTAAGTACTGCATACAATACCTGATACAACATACAGTACACGGTTAAGTACTGCATACAGTACCTGATACAACAAACAGTGCACGGTTAAGTACTGCATACAATACCTGATACAACATACAGTACACGGTTAAGTACTGCATACAGTACCTGATACAACATACAGTACACGGTTAAGTACTGCATACAGTACCTGATACAACATACAGTACACGGTTAAGTACTGCATACAATACCTGATACAACATACAGTACACAGTTATATGGATACATTGCACCATCATGAAGTACATTATACAGTACACTATCAAGTACATGATATTATACAGATCGTTGGCTCCGCCCACTGACTGGAGCCCCACCCACAGGGAGAGGGTTGCTCCACCTGCAGGGTGAGAAGGGGGGGGTGGCTTAACCCCCTGTCCTAACCTCACCCTCCTCACCCGTTCTCTCTCTCCCCCTACTCCCCATCCTCCCTCCTCCATCTCTCTTCCCTTCTCCTCCCCGTCTCCTCTCCTCCCTCCCCCCTCTCCTCTCCTCCCTCCCTCCCTCTCCTCTCCTCTCCTCTCCTCTCCTCTCCTCTCCTCTCCTCCCTCCCTCTCTCCTCCCTCCCTCTCTCCCTCCCTCCCTCCCTCTCTCTCTCTCTCCTCCCTCCCTCTCTCCCTCCCTCCCCCCATCTCCTCTCCTCCCCCCTTCCCTCTCTCCTTCCTCCCCCCTCTCCTCTCCTCCCTCTCTCCTCCCTCCCCCTCTCCTCTCCTCCCCTCCTCCTCCTCCCTCCTCCCCCACAGGAGAGCGGCTCCATCTACCTGCAGTTCACGTGCTCCACCTCCATGCAGCTGGAGGTGATCTTCGAGGTGCTCGAGGAGTACGACTGGACGTCCTTCTCCGTGGTCACCACGCGTCACCATGGTTACGAGGACTTCCTGGCCATGGTGGAGGGGCTGACGGACGGCTCCTTCATCGGCTGGGAGAAGAAGAGCGTAATCATCCTCAACGTGACGGACGACCCCGGGGGGGCGCGCACCAAGAGGCTGCTGAAGGACAACGAGGCCCAGGTGAGGCTGGCTGGGGGAGGGGGGCGTGGCTTACAGGTGAGGCTGGCTGGCTGGCTGGGGGAGGGGGCGGGGCTAACAGGTGAGGCTGACTGGCTGGGGGAAGGGACAGGGCTTACAGGTGAGGTTGTCGGGGAGGGGGCGGGGCTTACAGGTGAGGTTGCTGGGGAGGGGACAGGGCTTACAGGTGAGGTTGCTGGGGAGGGGGCGGGGCTTACAGGTGAGGTTGCTGGGGAGGGGGCGGGGCTTACAGGTGAGGTTGCTGGGGAGGGGACAGGGCTTACAGGTGAGGTTGCTGGGGAGGGGACAGGGCTTACAGGTGAGGTTGTCGGGGAGGGGGCGGGGCTTACAGGTGAGGTTGCTGGGGAGGGGGCAGGGCTTACAGGTGAGGTTGTCGGGGAGGGGGCGGGGCTTACAGGTGAGGTTGCTGGGGAGGGGGCAGGGCTTACAGGTGAGGTTGCTGGGGAGGGGGACTGAGAACTTTTAAAATGAACCAAAAGAGAAGTCTTGTCTTAACTTGACAGCCAAACAAGAGGGAGAACTTTACTTACCTGTTGCAGCACTGGGAGATTCTTGGATCCCAGACCCCCCGTGGGCTTCCCCTCTGTGGCTGTTGCCCAGCAACCGAGACCCCCCCACCACATACACACACACACACACACACACATACTGGTGGGGGGGAATGGGGCACGGTGGCTTTAATGATGTGACCTTGTTGTTTGTATCTGTGATCAAAAATGTCAGTCATTTGCGTAATTGATTTGATCGTTCCGCTAGCGATCACTCGATGATTTCGTTGCTTGAGCGCTAAATGTCATCTGAATGAGCTTTGACTGAATCCCACGCAGGCGTGAGGAGCCGCGTGCAGAGGAAGTGGTCTCACGCCGGCGTCTTCTCTCATCGTGTCCTCGCTGTCATCACCGCTGTGCAGTGAAACACAGGGCAGGTAGCAGGGTTAGCTTCTGGAGCTAGCAGGGTTAGCTTCCGGAGCTAGCAGGGTTAGCTTCCGGAGCTAGCAGGGTTAGCTTCTGGAGCTTTTTTCTGCTCCATGGAGATTGAAATGCTGTAGGGGGGGGTCGAGGCAACACACACACACACACACACACACACACACACACACACACACACACACTGAGTCTGTTCGTGTCATTGATTAAATTCAGCCTCTGCAGTCGGACCGCGGAGACAGGAGACTGCAGAGGCTGCTCCTCCATTCATCTCTAGCTCGCTCTCTCTCTCTCTCTCTCTCTCTCTCTCTCTCTCTCTCTCTCCTCTCTCCTCCCTCTCTCTCCTGCCATTCTCTCTCTCTCTCCTCTCTCTCCCTCCTCTCTCTCTCTCTGTCCCTCCCTCTCCTCCTCTCCTCCCCTCTCCCTCCCTCCCTCTCTCCTCTCCCTCTCTCTCTCCCTCCCTCTCTCTCTCCTCCCTCCCTCCCCCCCCTCCCTCTCCTCCCCTTCCCCTCCCCCCCCCCCCCCCCCCCCCCCCTCCCTCCCTCCGGTGTTCTC
>PIJE02004216.1:0-17500 GCA_002895965.2 Coryphaenoides rupestris
CTCTCTCTCTCTCTCTCTCTCTCTCTCTCTCTCTCGAGAGAGAGAGAGAGAGAGAGAGAGAGAGAGAGAGACATTATCAGGTGAACCATCTAAATGAATACGTCTCCACCCCCTTGCATGAATCTAGACGACGAGCAGAATGGATTTCACAATGGAATCTCTATCTCTGCCATCCATGCAGATTTCATTCCTATTTATTTTGCGTCGTTTATTTCACAGAACCGGCGAAGCCCGGATTTGTTCCGCGACCAATCGGAGCGCGGAACGCCGTTGTCGTCGTGAAACGTGACAACCGAAGTTAGCAAAGCGTGCGATAGATTCTAAATTTCTATCCAAAGCGACTTACATTACAGAGTACATTTGTTGAAGGAGAGACAGCAATACATCACTGTGGTACATAAAGATAAGAATAGAGCAGGTTTCAAGCATTCATAGTTACAAGGTTAATAGAACGAGTTTCATAATTGCTAGGTTGTCTGCATAATAGCTGAGATAAGAGCAGACGTGTCGTTCTGAGTGCAGTACCAACATCTAAGAACATACAATATGCTAAACAATGCTAAGTACTATTATTTAGCGCCAAGACGTACAAACACACAAGTTAGTGCGAGGGGTTAGGAGAGGGAAGGCGGTGGGCGGGGCTACGCAGAGTCCAGGTGAACTCAGGTGAACAGGTGGAACGAAACGACTCGTCTGAATGTGTCCGGATTCAGTCACGCGACGGAACACTCTCCGATATCTCGGCCTCTCCCTTCGAGGTAAACAAACACGGTGTGATTATGCATACTGTGCCCAGCTGATGGAGGAGGAGAGAGAGAGAGAGAGAGAGGAGAGACAGAGAGAGAAGAGAGAGGAGGAGAGAGGGAGAGAGAGAGCAGAGAGAGAGGAGAGAGGGAGAAGAGAGGAGGAGAGAGAGAGAGAGAGAGAGGAGGAAGGGAGAGAAGAGAGGGAGGAGAGAGAAAGAGGAGAGAGAGAGGGAGGGAGAGAGAGAGAGAGAGAGAGGGAGAAGAGAGAGAGAGAGAGAGAGCGAGAGGGAAGAGAGAGACAGAGAGAGAGAGAGAGAGAGAGAGAGAGAGAGAGAGAGAGAGAGAGAGAGAGAGAGAGAGAGACAGAGACAGAGAGAGAGAGAGAGAGAGAGAGAGACAGAGACAGAGAGAGAGAGAGAGACAGAGACAGAGAGAGAGACAGAGACAGAGAGAGAGAGAGAGAGAGACAGAGAGAGAGAGACAGAGAGAGAGAGAGAGACAAAGACAGAGACAGAGACAGAGACAGAGACAGAGAGACAGAGACAGAGACAGAGAGAGAGAGAGAGAGAGAGAGAGAGAGAGAGACAGAGACAACAGAGAGAGAGAGAGAGACGAGAGAGAGAGAGAGAGAGAGAGAGAGAGAGAGAGACAGAGAGAGAGAGAGAGAAGAGAGAGAGAGAGAGAGAGAGAGAGAGAGAGAGAGAGAGAGAGAGAGAGAGAGGCCCGCAGCCTGGCTCGTATTTAACAGCGAACTGCTTTCTCTGCTTTTGCTTAACAAGTGCAGGGGAAGGATGTGCTCTCACACTGCATCTGTAATTAAAACGGTCCATCGGCAAGCGCAAATACAAGGGGCGTGTAATTGAAAATAAAATCTATTTAGCGACTATTTTATTCCCCGCCGCGGTTCCTAAATCATAGCCGCTCGTCGTCAATAGACCTGCGTGGAGAATTCATACGCGTACGACTGGTGACTCGTATCGAGAAAGAAACTTCCAATCAAGTGCGTTAATTAGGCGACTGCAGCGGCTGTTGCAACCACGGCAACAGTATGTTGGTGTATGATTATACAGTATGTTGGTGTATGATTATACAGTATGTTGTATGATTATACAGTATGTTGGTGTATGATTATACAGTATGTTGGTGTATGATTATACAGTATGTTGTATGATTATACAGTATGTTGGTGTATGATTATACAGTATGTTGTATGATTATACAGTATGTTGGTGTATGATTATACAGTATGTTGTATGATTATACAGTATGTTGGTGTATGATTATACAGTATGTTGGTGTATGATTATACAGTATGTTGTATGATTATACAGTATGTTGGTGTATGATTATACAGTATGTTGTATGATTATACAGTATGTTGTATGTTGTATGATTATACAGTATGTTGGTGTATGATTATACAGTATGTTGTGTATGATTATACAGTATGTTGTATGATTATACAGTATGTTGTATGATTATACAGTATGTTGTGTATGATTATACAGTATGTTGTGTATGATTATACAGTATGTTGTATGATTATACAGTATGTTGTGTATGATTATACAGTATGTTGTATGATTATACAGTATGTTGTATGATTATACAGTATGTTGTATGATTATACAGTATGTTGTGTATGATTATACAGTATGTTGTATGATTATACAGTATGTTGGTGTATGATTATACAGTATGTTGTATGATTATACAGTATGTTGGTGTATGATTATACAGTATGTTGTATGATTATACAGTATGTTGTATGATTATACAGTATGTTGTGTATGATTATACAGTATGTTGGTGTATGATTATACAGTATGTTGTATGATTATACAGTATGTTGGTGTATGATTATACAGTATGTTGTATGATTATACAGTATGTTGGTGTATGATTATACAGTATGTTGTATGATTATACAGTATGTTGTATGATTATACAGTATGTTGTGTATGATTATACAGTATGTTGTATGATTATACAGTATGTTGTATGATTATACAGTATGTTGTATGATTGTACAGTATGTTGTATGATTATACAGTATGTTGTATGATTATACAGTATGTTGTATGATTATACAGTATGTTGGTGTATGATTATACAGTATGTTGTATGATTATACAGTATGTTGTATGATTATACAGTATGTTGGTGTATGATTATACAGTATGTTGGTGTATGATTATACAGTATGTTGTATGATTATACAGTATGTTGGTGTATGATTATACAGTATGTTGGTGTATGATTATACAGTATGTTGTATGATTATACAGTATGTTGGTGTATGATTATACAGTATGTTGTATGATTATACAGTATGTTGGTGTATGATTATACAGTATGTTGTATGATTATACAGTATGTTGTATGATTATACAGTATGTTGGTGTATGATTATACAGTATGTTGTATGATTATACAGTATGTTGGTGTATGATTATACAGTATGTTGGTGTATGATTATACAGTATGTTGTATGATTATACAGTATGTTGTATGATTATACAGTATGTTGTATGATTATACAGTATGTTGGTGTATGATTATACAGTATGTTGGTGTATGATTATACAGTATGTTGTATGATTATACAGTATGTTGGTGTATGATTATACAGTATGTTGTATGATTATACAGTATGTTGGTGTATGATTATACAGTATGTTGTATGATTATACAGTATGTTGGTGTATGATTATACAGTATGTTGTATGATTATACAGTATGTTGGTGTATGATTATACAGTATGTTGTATGATTATACAGTATGTTGTATGATTATACAGTATGTTGGTGTATGATTATACAGTATGTTGTATGATTATACAGTATGTTGTATGATTATACAGTATGTTGGTGTATGATTATACAGTATGTTGTATGATTATACAGTATGTTGTATGATTATACAGTATGTTGGCGTAGCTTCTCAAGCCTCGCTCACGTCCGGAGACAAATGACGACAACCTCAGAATATTAAAAAGGTTGTTTAGATCTCTCTCCTTCACTCATCACGGTGATTTATTATTATTATTATTATTATTATAGCTCTGTGCAGCCACCATTATACATATAATCGTAGGGCGGCACACGTACGACGTCATTTGCAATGTAAATGTGTATTTGAATGCATTTTTTAAAGCTCCGTCGCTGGAGTGGAGAGTAAGTGATTGAGAGGAAGACGGCGCCCAGTAATCCTCCCAACACAGCAACACATTACAGCGGACATACGCTACGCTACGTTAGCCGTGCGTTTAGCGGCCGCAACAGGCGGGAGGACTGACCTTTAGTAGCGAGCGCGTAATAAATCATCCGTACTGTAACTCGCTGCTACTACTACTACTACTACTACTACTACTACTACTACTACTACTACTACTACTACGGAGGAGGAGGAGGAGGAGGAGGAGGAGGAGGAGGAGGCGGATCCGAGTCTTCCCAACGCAACGCAACGCAACAACGCAACGCAACGCGTCGGTTTCATCACCAGTGTTCTGGATAACTGAACTAATCAGGTTGGCGACGCGGCAAACTTATTTGATATTCATGGACGGGTATCTTTGAAGTGACAACGTGGAAGACGTGTCCTCATAAATGTGCTTATTTCTTATTTCTGATTGAGGAGAGAAAGGAGAGAAACGAAGAAATACCCTTTTTATAGACAGCCCAAGACACGCCCCTTCCAGTGCACCGATGAGAAAAAGAATCAGTATGGTTGTCGACGGTGAGGAACAAATCTTTGTTTGATCCAGTTACACATTTACGTGTTTGTCTATTTTAAAGGATCATTGCAGAACTGACGGCAGCACCTAACCCTACCTGCTCCTCCTAGCTAAGTGTGGAGGTGTCCCTGAGCAAGACACCACCTAACCCTACCTGCTCCTCCTAGCTAAGTGTGGAGGTGTCCCTGAGGAGGAGGAGGAGGAGGAGGAGGAGGAGGAGGAGGCGGATCCGAGTCTTCCCAGCCCACAACGCAACGCAACGAAACGCGTCGGTTTCATCACCAGTGTTCTGGATAACTGAACTAATCAGGTTCACGACGCGGCAAAACTTATTTGATATTCATGGACGCGTATCTTTGAAGTGACAACGTGTAAGACGTGTCCTCATAAATGTGCTTATTTCTTATTTCTGATTGAGGAGAGAAAGGAGAGAAACGAAGAAATACCCTTTTTATAGACAGCCCAAGACACGCCCCTTCCAGTGCACCGATGAGAAAAAGAATCAGTATGGTTGTCGACGGTGAGGAACAAATCTTTGTTTGATCCAGTTACACATATGATGTTTGTCTATTTTAAAGGATCATTGCAGAACTGACGGCAGTAGCTCAGGAGGTATAAGAGCGGTTGTCTGGCAACAGGAAGGTTGCTGGTTCGATCCCCGGGCTCCTCCCCTCCTAGCTAAGTGTGGAGGTGTCCCTGAGCAAGACACCACCTAACCCTACCTGCTCCTCCTAGCTAAGTGTGGAGGTGTCCCTGAGCAAGACACCACCTAACCCTACCTGCTCCTCCTAGCTAAGTGTCGAGGTGTCCCTGAGCAAGACACCACCTAACCCTACCTGCTCCTCCTAGCTAAGTGTGGAGGTGTCCCTGAGCGAGACACCACCTAACCCTACCTGCTCCGCCTAGCTAAGTGTGGAGGTGTCCCTGAGCGAGACACCACCTAACCCTACCTGCTCCTCCTAGCTAAGTGTGGAGGTGTCCCTGAGCAAGACACCACCTAACACTACCTGCTCCTCCTAGCTAAGTGTGGAGGTGTCCCTGAGCGAGACACCACCTAACCCTACCTGCTCCTCCTAGCTAAGTGTGGAGGTGTCCCTGAGCGAGACACCACCTAACCCTACCTGCTCCTCCTAGCTAAGTGTGGAGGTGTCCCTGAGCGAGACACCACCTAACCCTACCTGCTCCTCCTAGCTAAGTGTGGAGGTGTCCCTGAGCGAGACACCACCTAACCCTACCTGCTCCTCCTAGCTAAGTGTGGAGGTGTCCCTGAGCAAGACACCACCTAACCCTACCTGCTCCTCCTCCTAGCTAAGTGTGGAGGTGTCCCCTGAGCAAGACACCACCTAACCCTACCTGCTCCCCCTAGCTAAGTGTGGAGGTGTCCCTGAGCAAGACACCACCTAACCCTACCTGCTCCTCCTAGCTAAGTGTGGAGGTGTCCCTGAGCAAGACACCACCTAACCCTACCTGCTCCTCCTAGCTAAGTGTGGAGGTGTCCCTGAGCGAGACACCACCTAACCCTACCTGCTCCTCCTAGCTAAGTGTGGAGGTGTCCCTGAGCAAGACACCACCTAACCCTACCTGCTCCTCCTAGCTAAGTGTGGAGGTGTCCCTGAGCAAGACACCACCTAACCCTACCTGCTCCTCCTCCTAGCTAAGTGTGGAGGTGTCCCCTGAGCAAGACACCACCTAACCCTACCTGCTCCTCCTAGCTAAGTGTGGAGGTGTCCCTGAGCAAGACACCACCTAACCCTACCTGCTCCTGACGTGTTGGTTGTTACCTTGCATGGTCGACACCGCCGTCGGTGTATGAATGGGTGAATGAGAGCTAGATATGGAAAGCGAGATGAATGCAATCCATTTGAAGTATCAGGCTGTAAACATGCATAATTAGAAAGACTACACACACACACACACACACACACACAGCCAAAAGTTGCGTAAAAAAGACACCTTCCTCTTCTCTCTAATAAATATTTGAAGGTAAACTTCAACTTCAACTCCCCAGCGGACGACCTGTTGAACCAGGAACCAACTTCGCGGAGGTAATTTACCTGCTGGCTCAAAAACGAACACACATCCTCTGTAGCTGCTAACACTTACCGACGTCTAAGTGCTCTTCAAAAGGAATTATCCATTAATTTACCCATTAAATATTGTGGCTTTATTGTGGACGGGAAGAACTCTAATGGGATAATGGAAAGTTATCTTTGAAGTTATCTCCGCTCCTCATCGTTGGAAACCGTGTTTTTTTTGTATAAAAATCACCATTATGCATAATTCATGCGTCTCTCTGAAGGCGTCTCATTTTGCTCGCGGCTCACGACTCGAGCTCCGCTGCGGTCGGGCCCCGCCGGCGCCGTCTTCTGGTTAACGACACGACCCCGGCGGCGGAGACGCGTGTCCCCCGGGGGACCCGAGCGGCGGAGACGTGTGTCCCCCCCACCCCCCCCCCCCCCCGCGGGACCCGAGGGACGCCGCGTACCATCAACTTTATTGTAACTTCTAAAAGTCTTGCGGTGGAAGATGGAGGACGGAGACACCGGGGGGAGCAACCCCCGTCCTCCCCCTGGTGTGTGTGAGCAATGATAAGTACCTGAGATATGATGCTTGTGTTGGGTTTTAACCAGGCGGCGGGGGGGGGGGGGGGGGGGGGGTGGTCGGTGTCTGGGGGCCACGGAGATCTGTCCATTTGTTTCAACGGGGCCCTTTCTCCTCTCAGGTCCTCTCCCATCCCTCTCTCTATATATAGATAGATATAGCTAAATAGATATGACATACAGTCTATAGATAGAGAGATATAGCTAAATAGATATGACATATAGATAGAGAGATATAGCTAAATCGATAGATATAATGACATACAAGTATATAGATAGAGAGATATAGATAGATATAATGACATACAAGTATATAGATAGAGAGATATAGATAGATAGAATGATATATACAGTATAGATAGATGGATCGACAGATAGAGATAGAATGATATACAGATATAATGATAGATAGAATGACAGATAGATAGATAGATAGATAGAATGACATATATAGATATAGATAGATAGATAGATAGATATGATAGCATATGATAGATATATATAGATAGATAGATAGATAGATAGATAATGATATATATAGATATTAGATAGATAGATAGAGATAGATAGATAGATAGATAGAATGACATATATAGATATAGATAGATAGATAGATAAGACATATATAGATAGATAGATAGATAGATAGATAGATAGATAGAATGACATATATAGATATAGATAGATAGATAGATAGATAGATAGATAGAATGACATATATAGATATAGATAGATAGATAGATAGAAAGATAGATAGAATGACAGACATATATAGATATAGATAGATAGATAGATAGACCTACCTGCTCCTGACATGTTGGTTGTTACCTTGCATGGTTGGCACCGCCGGCGGTGTATGAATGGGTGAATGAGAGCTAGATATGGAAAGCGAGATGAATGCAATCCATTTGAAGTATCAGGCTGTAAACATGCATAATTAGAAAGACTACACACACACACACACACACACACACAGCCAAAAGTTGCGTAAAAAAGACACCTTCCTCTTCTCTCTAATAAATATTTGAAGGTAAACTTCAACTTCAACTCCCCAGCGGACGACCTGTTGAACCAGGAACCAACTTCGCGGAGGTAATTTACCTGCTGGCTCAAAAACGAACACACATCCTCTGTAGCTGCTAACACTTACCGACGTCTAAGTGCTCTTCAAAAGGAATTATCCATTAATTTACCCATTAAATATTGTGGCTTTATTGTGGACGAGAAGAACTCTAATGGGATAATGGAAAGTTATCTTTGAAGTTATCTCCGCTCCTCATCGTTGGAAACCGTGTTTTTTTTTGTATAAAAATCACCATTATGCATAATTCATGCGTCTCTCTGAAGGCGTCTCATTTTGCTCGCGGCTCACGAGTCGAGCTCCGCTGCGGTCGGGCCCCGCCGGCGCCGTCTTCTGGTTAACGACACGACCCCGGCGGCGGAGACGCGTGTCCCCCGGGGGACCCGAGCGGCGGAGACGTGTGTCCCCCCCACCACCCCCCCCCCCGCGCGGGACCTGAGGGACGCCGCGTACCATCAACTTTATTGTAACTTCTAAAAGTCTTGCGGTGGAAGATGGAGGACGGAGACACCGGGGGGAGCAACCCCCGTCCTCCCCCTGGTGTGTGTGAGCAATGATAAGTACCTGAGATATGATGCTTGTGTTGGGTTTTAACCAGGCGGCGGGGGGGGGGGGGGGCGGTGGTCGGTGTCTGGGGGCCACGGAGATCTGTCCATTTGTTTCAACGGGGCCCTTTCTCCTCTCAGGTCCTCTCCCATCCCTCTCTCTATATATAGATAGATATAGCTAAATAGATATGACATACAGTCTATAGATAGAGAGATATAGCTAAATAGATATGACATATAGATAGAGAGATATAGCTAAATCGATAGATATAATGACATACAAGTATATAGATAGAGAGATATAGATAGATATAATGACATACAAGTATATAGATAGAGAGATATAGATAGATATAATGACATATACAGTATATAGATAGATAGATCGATAGATAGATAGATAGAATGACATATACAGATATAATGATAGATAGATAGATAGATAGAATGACTCATATATAGATATAGATAGATAGATAGATAGAATGACAGATAGAATGACATATATAGATTGAGAGATCACAGGCAGATAGATAAATAACACAATAGAGGGACTAGCATAAGGGAACGAGTCCGGTATCAAACAGACAATGGAAGGCAGCTCCGGAACGTCACAGTCGGTCTGTAAATGGCCGGCGGGTCTGCGTCTAGCAGGCGGAGTGACCGACGACGCTCAGACACAGCGGCCCCGCGACCGTCCCTCCGACGGCGACGGGTTCATTTGAGCGGACGCTGATGAACGAGCCGACTGAAAAATGACGCCGGGATCCTGCGGTCCGCAAACCAATCTGCGCTTAATGAATCACGCGCTCACAACGTCGGGGGGGGTCAATAAGACAAATCATCGCCACCACGGGGGAACTACAAGGGAAAGAAAATGTTCGGTCAATTTGCGACTAATTTTCTTATGATTGATTTTCCGATAAATCACTCGCACTCGCGCGGGGAAAGGAAAAAAAAAAAAAATGTTACTCGGGGAAGGAATCGGTAAGCTGAACGGACGCGAGGTACGCGCGGGCGATAAGGTGCGATATTCATCTACTCCGGCCCAGATAATAAGGCTGGGGATGACTCTAAGAGAGGGAGGGGTTGAGAGAGGAGTCCAGGATCTGTCAGATGAACGGCGACGGAGCGCCGTTGTCTCTCGGATTAACTCCGAACGAATTGAGATAGCCGAGGATCGCGGCGATGACGGACGACGTGCAGAGTTTCAAAAAGCAGCGATCGCCATGGGAACGACGGAAGCACGGAAACTACAACTGTTGGGTATTGATTGACGGGCGGGCCGACTTCTTTTGGCGGGCCGATTGTTTACTGGTGGAAGTTTCAATGTGACTCAGGGTGGAAGACAACGGACTATTACCACCGTTTATGAATGACTATTTAGCCATTTATCAGACGACGTCATATAGGCATAGGCTAGGCTATAGGCACTGTTCTCAAGGTTCTTCTTATTCATATCTTTATGGACTCCAGCGATATATATTGCTGTCTCTCTTTCAACAAACGTACTTATTGTAAGTAAGTTGTTTTGGACAAAAGCGTCTGCCAAATGCCCTCAATGTAAATGTAAATGTTCAGTTCAGTTCAGACAACTTCATTTCTCCCCAGGAGGGCAATTAATTTGCAGCTTTCCAGTCACAACACAACAGTTAGATTACACTCACAGAAACACTCACAGACAAGATCAATTATGTGTCAACGCAACATACAAGCAACGCCGAGCAGCAGTAGATACAAAAATGAACGAATGCTTACAGGTGGGTTACGTACATGAGGACGGGGATCGAACCCAGAATCTTTAGGCTAGAACCCCAGCCAGGACACTACCCCCCCCCCCCCCCCCGCCCCCCGCCACCCCCCCCACGCTAACCTAACCGCTAGGCTCGGGTGACGGTGACGGTGTGTCTGTCTGTGGGTCGACCGCCTCGTCACGCCACCAACACGTCAAAACCTTCCTATGGTGTCGCCATCGGACCCCCCGCCCGCCCCCCGCCCACCCCCCCGCCACACCCTCACACGTCAACGCCGCCGCCGCCGCCGCCGCCGCGTGCCACGGACGCACACGCTAACGTGACGGAGTTCGCGCGTTTATGCGTTGCGATTTGCACGCGTCGACGATGCGACGACATTCTGGGATGCTTTATGCATGACGTGCATAATGTGCATAATGTGCATAATGTGCATAATGTGCACATCGTATAAAATGCGTCGAAGACCTTTTAACAAGCCACTCGTCGACATGCTGATTTATTTAGAACCTGAACGTGTGTACGTGTGACTCGGACGTCGGGCGTTGATACGAAGCGTGGCGGGTTCCTCCGGTCCGACGCCCCCCGCCGGTGCTAATGAACGACTGCATCCCCGAACATTAGCGTAGCGCGTAGCACGTAGCACGTAGCACATAGCACGTAGCACGTAGCACGTAGCACGTAGCACGTAGCACATAGCACGTAGCACGTAGCACATAGCACGTAGCGTAGCGCTCGCAGCACATCAGGGTGCATGCGGCCGACGCAAAACCCACTCGGGGGGAGATTTAATTAGCATACGTTTCAAACTTAAAACGCTTTTTTTTTTTTTTCGCCCAAACAGGAAACTAAACCCGGAGTGATTGTCACATTACACACAACTACCGTTCATCACACACAAAAACAAAAGACATAATCTATATCTTTTTTAAAGTTATGTCTCACTGGAGTAGGAGTTGTTTATTCCAGAGTGGGCGAGTCATTTTGGATTCCACCATTTTTATTTTATTTTTTAAAAGCTTTCCCCCGCCGCCTACAACAACCGTTTACATTAATGTTGTGATTTTTATCTCCCAAGAAGCTTTTCAGGGTTTTTTTTATTATCCCGGTTACTTTTCCCTCCACCCCGGTGAAAGACACTTATCAGAAAAGTGAAGCCATTCGTTCCGTTTAGCAGCTGGGCCTAAAGAAGCAATATCTTTTGGTCACGGCTCCAAAATCACTGAAGGGTTAAAAGAGCGAGAGGAAAAAAAAAAAAGATCGGGGAAAAAAGCGCACGGCTCAGCGCTGAGCCGTGCGCTTTCTCCGTCGCGAGCGGCGCAGCGCTGCAACACCGATAATCCACGACGGGCGCCTCGATATCTGAATCGATATCGAGGCGCGTTACCGACGACCCCCGTTAGCGCGCCGCGTGACCCCTGGAATTTGCGCCACAGATCTCACTTTGTCGCCGCGATTTTTATTTTAGAAACAAACGACAAAGACGCTCAGACGGCGTCGCGTCGGTCGCCGATACCTGCGATCGATCGACGTGCGGCCCCGACCGCGGCCGTGGAGCTAAACGTGTTGACGTGATGTATAGGAGGCGGGGCCTTTATTGTGCCGCCGCACACCCTCGCTTGTATTCGCAGCAAACATAAAATGCTCGTATTTCAGCGAACACGAGTTGTAACCGCGCATAAATCTATGCCACGCGTAAAGGTTACCTCGCACACAAATAGTATTCCCCGTCGTCGGCATCTTTCAGCGCGCATTGACTGCGATGGCAAATCTACTCTTTCTGACTCCCTTCGGTTTAGCGTGTGTTTAATGTTTGTTAGTATGTGTTAGTAATGATCTTTTTTTTTTAACTGTAATGTGGTTATTTTACATGCAAACTATTCCCCGGGACACGGGGGTCCAATACGGGGGTTTCATTTGTTTGCGACTCCTCAACAAAGGCACCGGGTTCGATCCCCGCGGTGTGTCTGCATCTGAAATCAGTTTTAAGTTCCCTCGGATGAAAATCGGGCGAAATAACTCACCGCTAGACATCATGATTACAGGAGACATCGGCCCCATTGCAAGAGAAAGACCCCCTTCATCGAAGAAAGACTCGTATCTATTTGGTTTACTGTCGCTCGGCGTGTTGCGCTGCTTTGGATCAAATCGTCTGCTAAACAGCGAAGCACTTCGTCGAGCTATAAACGCTCGACGATTATTCCTGCCGGCGACGTCTTGGGGGTCACGCCGAGCGCTCTGATACCTTGACAATGTTCGCCGGGTGGCTCCTGCCCAAATCCTGCGTTCCTCCCGGTCGGTAATTCTGCTTCAACGTACCGTATAAATGATGTCTCTCGCCGCTGATTACTCGCGTCGTGTTGTGTTGGTTTTTTTTTTAGGCTCGACCCCGGGCCTTGTGTAAACCGTTTAGAGGGACGAACACGTTCCCCTCGATTAGCCAATTAGCTCTCAGGGTGCAGTCGATCTGCATCACTGTCAGCAGATGAACGGCTCTGTGGCGAGAGAGAGAGAGAGACACACACACACACACACAAACACAAACACACACACACACACACACACACACACAGTGAGAAGAGGGGGGGAGGGGGGGGGGGGGGCACGCCAAAATACCAGGACGGGATAATTTGATGTTTCCACATGACTGCCGGTGTGGAAGACCGATCGTTTAATTGATCGGATCCACGGCTGAATTGCCGACTCAATCGAGAACCACCCACCGCCCTCCCCCAACTCCCCTCACCCACCCCAAGTGCCATCGCGGCAGAGATCTCGCCATTCTCGTGTCTTCCCTCGTGTCCTAATTGCGGGGCGGCGGCGGCGGCGGCGGCGGCGGCGGCGGCTAACCAGGGGCTCTTTCGCTAATGGCTATCGTGTCTCTCTGTCCTCCTCCTCCTCCTCCTCCACCCCTCGCTTGCTGCCTCTTGTTCCGTTCTCCACCACCACCACCACCACCACCACCTCCACTCCACCACCACCCTCGCCTTAAGGTGGCGCTGACCTTTGCCGGGGTGCTCCAGCGCGTCTAAACCCCGGCCTCGCTGCTCACTAGTCACTAATGGGGACCTAAACAACGACGGCGTGGGTCTCCGGGGAGGCGCGCGGCGAGACGTGGATCCCCGCGTGTTTTACTGCCGCGTCACCTCACAGCTATTTTGTGTCTCGACTGACTCGTGGGAGCCGGCGAACGGCTTGTTTTACTGCGTTAACCTGCAGCTGTTTTGTGTCTGGAGCTAAAATGGCAAAAAGAGATGGATCGTCTCCGAGGTTTTTGTCCTTCCTTTGTCTTCATGTGCTTTTTTTTTTCGGTCGTGTTCCGCGGTCGAGGCTGAGGCGGTGTTCTCGTCGGAGAACAACTCGGCCTGCTGGGAAATCAGTTAAGAATCACCACAGAACCAGTATGGAGAGTACAGACACAGACACAGACACACAGACACAGACATACATACAGACATCACAGTGTCAGTGTTCAGAATACAGACCACAGTTTTCAGTATTTTACTTTCAGGAGAGTTTGTGCCAAGTGGCATCTGCACAAAAACCCATTGTTATCCCCCAACATTACGTCTTCCTTTTATTTGAGTCTATATATATTTTAGAACAAAGGCCTTTCATCTCCATTGTGCAAATGGAACGGAACAGAACAGCACGCTCAGAGAAATGCACAGAATTAGAATTAGAAAGACGAAGAAGAAGAAGAAAAAGACAACATCGACGTTAAGTATTCATACCGGTAAATGCTCCTCTATCACGCAGCGACCCCGTACACCGCGAACCATCACAGCATCAATTATACACGGACCGGTCTTATTTACCGCCAAAACCGCCAGACTCCGAGGGGCCTTCCGTCCCGGTCCCGCGCTCTTCGCCATCATTTATGCATTTTTTCTAAATGTTTCGCTGTTTCTGACCCTCGTGGCGGCGGGGGAGGTGGTTTCCTGCACGCCGTGGGTTTAGCCTGTTTAGCCGTAGCTACCTCTTACGTTCTCGCGTACGTTTTCCGTCCCCCCCCCCCCCCGGCCCTGCCGCGACGCCCTCGCCCTCGCCGGTCTCCCAGCGATGCGGGCGTGAATATCATGAATATGCATCACGGCGGGAATCGAGGCGGACGCGCCGAGCGATGTCTGCAGCGCCGCGAAGGGTGTGATGAACCGACACCTCGTAACATACCTCCGCCCGCGCGTAGCACGGATCGTTTTCACCCGCCACTCCGGTACTCTTCCCCATACTTCCGTGTACTCGGAAAGCCGTTCCGTAAACGAGATAATAAGCTAACTCGTGCGAACGGGATACGGGAACGGGAAAGGGGAACGCAAAGAACACGCCGCTAAGTAGCTACGTTTCCGCTAGTCACGAGGAACGCGATGAAAAAAATCCACAGAAACACGAACCGATGAATAATGAATCGAGTGCGTACGCCGCAGCTCCTCGTCGAGCGTGCGAGGTTCTAAATTCGTGGCCCGCGAATGAGTTTGGTTTCGGCGAGGTTCGCAACTCTTCTCGCTCTTCGCTTGACTCCAAAGCAAACGTAGCTCATTAAACAGAGCGCTGCATTGATCCCCTGCTAGCTACCGCTAAGACCGGGGATCCAGTCTGGACTCCCCAGGGGGTGGCGGGCGGTGGGCGGGGCGGTGGGGCGGCGGCGGGGGGGGTTAGTCCAGACACACTCATCTCCACTGGCAACCACCAACAAGTTTTTATGAATTCAACATCCTGAAGGTATTTTTTTTGTACTTGAAAGAAGGATGGGAGTTTGGTTGAAGAAGTTCGAAGAAGTTGAGATTCTGGGCATCGGTATTTTGGTCGGGACTGGCTTAGAGCGAGAGAGAGATCGAGAGACAGACAGTGAGAGAGAGCGAGAGAAAGAGAGAGGGATCCAGGTATGGATTGATCGACAATCAGGGCCAGCGATCATTACTCTGTGCAGGGGAGAGGAGGAGGAGGAGGAGGAGGAGGAGGAGGTGGAGGTGGAAAAAGAGTCATTATGGTGAATTAGTTTGGGCGCAGAGCCATGACTTTGGCGGTGGACAATTTCCGCAGGTTTTCCCATCAATAGACGCGAGACTCCGGACACGCCCACGAGCGCGACGGACGGGCGGCGCCATACATCGACGTGCGCGCGGGGTTAAGGATGAGCTGGGCGGGCGAGGGTTGGGGCCGTGTGATGAACGATGGAGTCTGTTGACAGAGCTAAATGTCACCCTCTCTCTACCGCTCTCTCTCTCTCTCTCCCTCTTCATCTCTCTACCTCTTCATCTCTCTCTCTCTCTGTCTGTCTCTCTCTCTCTCTCTCTCTCTCTCCGCTGTCTCTTCCAGACGACCCTGGAAACTTGAACTCAAAACTGTTTCTGCACACGACACGAACGTCACATCAACAACCGCCAGAGCTCTGCCTCAGTGCTCTGAAGGAGGAGGAGGAGGATGAGGAGGGAGGAGGAGGACGGGGAGGAGGAGGAGGAGGAAGAGGAGGAGGACGGGGAGGAGGAAGAGGAGGAGGAGGAGGAAGAGGAGGAGGACGGGGAGGAGGAAGAGGACGGGGAGGAGGATGGGGAGGAGGAGGCACGCACTGAATTCTAATTGTTGGAAGGGTAGAGGATTCTCTGGTTGTTATGGTAACAATATCAGCCGTCGTGCAGGAGGGCAGAGAGGTGGAATGAGGTAAAGGGAAAGAAAAATAGAGAGAGAGAGAGAGCAAAGAGGGAGAGCGAGAGAGAGAGCAAAGACGAAGATGTCTTCAAAAGACGAAGATGGCTTCAGAATGGGGAAGATTCCTTGAAAAGGAGAACACGTCTTCATAGGCCGAGTGTCTTCATAAGATGAATATAACTTCATGGAGGAGATTCCTTCATAAGGAGAAGATGTCTTCATAGGACAAAGATTCCTTCAGAATATGAATATACTTTCATAAAGAGACGATTCCTTTATAAGGAGAAGATGTCTTCATAAGGAGGAAATGTCTTCATAAGGAGAAGTTTCCTTTATAAGGAGAAGATGTCTTCATAAGACAAAGATGTCTTCAGAAGATGAATATACTTTCATAAAGAGACGATTCCTTTATAAGGAGAAGATGTCTTCATAAGGAGGAAATGTCTTCATAAGGAGAAGTTTCTTTTATAAGGAGAAGATGTCTTCATAAGACAAAGATGTCTTCATAAGATGAATATACTTTCATAAGGAGACGATTCCTTTATAAGGAGAAGATGACTTCATAAGATGAATAAACCTTCATATGGAGGAGATTCCTTCATAAAGAGACGATTCCTCTTATGGAAGGAAAATTCCGGAAGATTTGTTTTACGGACAGAATATTCCTTGATAGAAGGGAAAGTTCCCCTTCCAAGAGGAATATTAATTGAGATCAGGATGAACACACAGTGTGTGTGTGTGTGTGTGTGTTGTGATATGAGAGTATCTTGTTGGTATGCAGCTGCTGTCCCGATGTCCAAGGATTGTTAGATTAAGTCATCAGCGGTCAAGTCGTACGTGATTGTCCGTTGTCATCGACACGTTGTTGCCGCCGAACATTGTTGAATGCAAATGTCCGACGTTTGAATGAATAAAAATGTTTTATACTTCGGCCGCATTGTCTGTCGGTGTCCTCGTCCATGAAAGGATTTCGAGGGACAGAATCCCATTTTGCAGACACTTCTCCAGCTGTAAGTGTGTAGGATGTGACACAACGTGATCAATGATTCAGACTTAATATGAATCGTGGAGGAAATTATGTCGCGGGAAAGCGCCGCACGATTCAGCTGAACTTTGAGTCTATTGATTCATAATAGCACACATAAGACATTACTTATCCAGACGTACGCCGCAAAGATGAACTGGAGCGAGGGGAGAAATCAAACGCTGAACATTAAAGCCGTGTACACACCGGATTGATCTTTTTTCCGGAGCACATGTATATTGACGGCTTCATCTCGTCTTTTTTTTCTCTCCATGTTCCCGAGAATAAGAGGAACATAATTTACGTCTCCGCCGCGGGTTTCCTCTCAGCCTCCAGTCGGAGCGAATTTATCGGCCGTGAGCAG
>PIJE02004218.1:8984-11484 GCA_002895965.2 Coryphaenoides rupestris
TTATTAATATTTAATCTACTCCCTCTAGTGGTGTTTTTTTTCAATGAAAATGCCTGTGGTCTGTGTGGTCTGGTAGTGTTGATATATAAACCACCTGAATGCACCACAGTACAAAATACAGAAGGCAGAGAAGCAAGCAGGCTGGATATGCTTAGTCACACACACACACACACACACACACACACACACTCTCTCTCTCTCTCTCTCTACCTGCAGATTATCGCATATTAGTCTGTGTCACTTGAGAGAATAATATAAAAAACATTTTTGTCTTAGTGGTGGGACTCGATTAAAAAAAATTATTAGAGGCTTTGTAATTAATTAATCGTAATAATTGACACGAGAAGCAACATTTTTCAATTCAAATTGATTTTGGTATACGAGGGAATCAATGAATAGACATATACATACGTTTAAGCATCAAAATCCTGTTTATTTTAGCTACACAGACAAACAGTTTAACGTAAAATGCCAATGCTACCAACAAAAAACGCGGTCAAACGCGATCTCTTCCGGTCCAAACGCGATCTCTTCCGGTCCGCCCATATTTGAGCCGCCAATTCGTCCACTGAGAAACGTTCCGTGGTGTTTGGAGTGCAAAAATAAAGTGCGATTAAAATGCGTTATTTTTTCTGTAATTAATTAATCGTAATTAACGCGTTAAAGTCCCGACCCTAATTTGTCTACACCATAGCAGGGCTCAGTGCTAACTTTCGATCGTGGCGCAGTCGCTTTCGGTTGCCGAAACTGAAAATATTGGTTGCCATTTCTGTCACTTGTCGAAGCAAGCATACAGTATGTTGCTTTACAATGCCTTGCAGCATCATTTCTTGTCCGGCTCAAAGATGCTAGGATACTTCTTTTTTGAATCAAGTTGCACCAATTTGCACATTTCTTTGAGATGTTGACCGTTTACTCAAACTCTTCACCCCACACAGTCAACAACTTCATTTGTCGACCACTGATCCAATGCATGTCGAACCATACATACTGCTAAATATATTTTGCAGAGACATATTCGTTAGAAGTAACGTCTTAAACATATTCCTCAACGATATCCCTCTAGTCTAGTGCACGGGACAGTGTGACAGCAATAATCAGTTAATAAAGTGAAGTTTTATGAGGTCATTAGAGATTAAGTCATGTGTGTGTGTGTGTGTGTGATACATCCATAACCTGTGATTTAAGTATTCATTAAAGTTCTGTTCCTCACCAATAAGCAGTTTTGTATTCATGAATATGCCCCCCTCTGGGAATACATATTTATTCCTCCACTTCGAATAAAATCCCAAATTATTGGACACTAATAGCTGTGTGTGCGTGTGTGTGTGCACGCTTTTGTGTGCATGCTTTTGTGTGCATGGCTGTGTGTTTGTGTGTGTGTGTGTGTGTGTGAGTGTCTGGCATCCGATTTACCATGTGTCCCTGATTTGTTGGGCTGGGATGAGGAAGAAACAAGTAACAAAGATAGATGGATGGGGGATGAATAGACTGAGAGAAGATGGATGCTATTTAGGAACAGAATCACAGCTTCCATGTTTCAGCAGATGATGTCACAGGCACGTACTTCTGGTACTGACGTGTGTGTATGTGTGTGTGTGTGTGAGAGAGAGAGAGAGAGTGAGAGAGAGTGAGAGAGTGGACATAAAGATTTAGACACCATCACCATCATCACCGGTATCACCAGTATGATCACCAGTACGATCACCAGTATGGTGCACTGTATTTGGGTCAATGCTGCGCTTCGCCGGCAAACTCAAGAATTATTGATGAGCCGCTCCGATGTGTTGCCAATTTGGCGATCTCTCGATGCCTCTGAGATTGATTCGCCTCCCCTGGAACACAGAGCTTCTAATGAGACCACCACATCTGCTTTTTATAGTCTTTACATAGCATAGTAGAGTATAGTATAGTTTATAGTGTAACTAATGGTCACTGTTACAGCTCTGCCAGGAGACCTCAAACAAGGTAGCATGGGGAAATAAAACCGCACACAGTTTTCATGTGCAAACGGAAGGTGGCTATTTTTAAGTCTTCGACTGTCGGCCAGGTCGTCGTCAAGGACGGAGCAAGTATCTGTTTATCTCGCTGCACGGATGCGACTATAGGGCTGGCCTCCTATCAATTCCAAAAGTTAATAAAAAATCTGCAGGACACAGGGCTTTCTCTCATCGAGCGCCCTATCTGTGGAACAGTCTGCCACCTGTAATCAGGGAGGCTGACTCTGCTGATATTTAAGGCGAGACTTAAAACCCACCTATTTACCCTTGCTTTTGGCCGCTAGGAGTGCCCCTCAGCTCCAATTACAGCTAAATCAACACGCTGTCAGCACTAGCATACCCTGGCTGCCGATGGGTTGTGTAGGTTGCTTGTATGTTCCCTGTGATCATGGCTGGATACCTGTTGACCTGACCCCACCGGACGGCTACCAGCTCGCTTTCCAGCCAGCTCCACATCACTCCACAATATTACTATTCTATTTATCAGTGATATTTTGACT
>PIJE02004218.1:18984-23984 GCA_002895965.2 Coryphaenoides rupestris
TCAATTAGCCGTTACTTGGCCGCCTAAATAATGGATGTTAGCTCCTGCTCTGCGCGGCGCCCAGCATGGCACGAGGCTAACATTTAAACCGATCAGCTCCGGCTTCCTCCATTTAGCTTTAATGTGCTAGCAGGGTGCAAGCCAGGGAGTGTGTGCATCTGTGTGTGCGTGCGTGCATGTATGCATGTGTGTGCATGCATGTGTGTTGTGTGTGTGTGTGTGTGTTGTGTGTGTGTGTGTGTGTGTGTGCATGTGTGTGTGTGTGTGTGTGTGTGAGTGCGTGTGTGTGTGTGCACATAGTACCCATTCTGGGCACAGGAAGCCATTATGCACCTTGTTGAACATCCAGGCGGGGATGTGTGTGTGTGTGTACGGATCATGATAATTCCAATATGCTCTCCCTCCCTTCCACCCTGCGGTAGTCAGATTTCATTTCACCCACACAATGCTAACCCACCCATCCTCCCCTGCCTGGCCGTGCAAAACTGAGTCAGTGAGCGGCCTTTTAAAAATGTGTGTCATACTATCGGGTTTCCGGTGAGTGGGCAGCAATGGTATCCAAACATAGCAAAATAGCACAACATACCGTACATGGTTAAATGGATTGCATTTATATTGCGCTTTACAGTATTGCCTCACATTCACCCATTCACACACCGACGGCGGTGTCAACCATGCAAGGTAACAACCAACACGTCAGGAGCAGGTAGGGTTAGGTGGTGTCTTGCTCAGGGACACCTCCACACTTAGCTAGGAGGGGGAGGAGCCCGGGGATCGAACCAGCAACCTTCCAGTCGCCAGACAACCGCTCTTATACCTCCTGTTGCTACTGCCGCCCGCATATACTGTGGATCACTTCAACCCGGAATTAGACGTTTTAGACAATAGACCTCAATCCCTTCTCTATAGAAACACCCACACGCTCTTCAGTTGACGTAAGACGCTCATCGCTAAAAACAAACCACATCGGAGGCTTAATTTCCCCGGGATGTGTCTTCGCTTCGCCGCCTTCTCCCACCTCAACATCGCACAAATGTTGCTTACGTTACAGAAGGTTTTCCTCACTGAAATGCACATTAGATTTACATTTACATTTGCATTTAAGGGCGTTTGGCAGATGCTTTTATCCAAAGCGACTTACAAAGAGTACATTTGTTGAAAGAGACACAGCAATATATCACTGTGGTACATAAAGATAAGAATAGAGCAGGTTTCAAGCATTCATAGTTGCAAGGCTAATAGAACGAGTTTCATAATTGCTTGGTTGCCTGCATAATAGCTGGGATGAGAGCAGAAGTGCCATTCTGAGTGCATTACCAACATCTAAGAACATACAATATGCTAAACAACGCTGAGGACTACTAATAACACCATTTGACGACTATTCTCATCCTTGTTATACTGAAATGGACCGCAATAAATAACAGAGGCCTAATATTTGTTATAACCCAATATTTGCTGTGTTGTTTGTTATTCCGGCATATTGACAAGCACATAGCGTCATTCAAATGCAAATAACTTGGTTTGACCTTTGCATAAAGTATTCCTTAAGAACTGGGTGTGCCTCGCGTACGTGCCTGCCACCCCGACCCCGATACAATAAATGTTCCTTTAACTCTCGAGTTCGACAAACAATAGTTTTGGAGAGAGAGTGTGTGCATACATACAGTATCTTCACAGTGCAAAGAACATTTACATTTACATTTAGGTCATGTGGCAGACACCAAATGACCTAAAGCGAATTACATTAAGTACACATGTAGAAAGAGATGTCAATATATCGCTGTGGTTCATAAAGATAAGAAAAGAGCAGGTTTCAAACATTCATAATTGCAAGGTTAATAGAGCAAGTTTCATAATTGCTCTATTAACCTTGTTACTAACTAATGACTCGTCGATTCATCATAATAATAATCATCATCATCAACTCATGTTCTACGTCAAATGTATTTCTGCGTCTCAAACACGTTGACGGTCGTCGCCACCCTTGACGGAATTCAAAAACATGGTCTTTACCAGCACAGACCGCGCATAAAACAAGGCCTGTGCACAGAAACGCAAAGACGTCCCAACACAAGCCGACTGGTACTGGTATCGTCGCCGGTGTATTTGTAGCCTCGGCAAACACTGCCCCGAGGAAAGCCACGTCTGGCGTGAGAGAGAGAGAGAGAGAGAGAGAGAAGAGAGAGAGGAGAGAGAGAGAGGAGAGAGAGAGAGAGAGAGAGAGCGTCGCCACTGAGGGGGAGATTGACACTTGTTCTAATGGAGCTAAAAAGGCAGGAGATCGTCTAGGAGCTCAGCAGGGGGTTACCAACCAACCATACACTCTCCCTAAAAGTGTTCTTGTTCAGAGGTCCGGAAGCACTATCCAAACGTAATGGTTCTTCTGCTTATCACAGCCGGTGGCCCAGAAAAAAACATTGTAAGTTGTAAAAACCTGAGCTGCTCTGACATTGCACACATTAGGCAACAGGTTGTTGGGGGCGGCAGTAGCTCAGGAGGTATAAGAGCGGTTGTCTGGCAGCAGGAAGGTCGCTGGTTCGATCCCCCGGGGCTCCGCCTCCTGAGCAAGACACCACCTGACCCTAACTGCTCCTGACGTGTTGGTTGTCAACCCATTTTACGACTTGTCTCCTATATTCCTCACGTCATAAAATCATCTCGGTTCAACGCAGGCTTTTAAAAACGCAACTCTAGATTAGCTAAACCAATAAGCCAAAGATGAGCAATAATCAAGCCTGAAACAACAAACGACACCAAACTCTATTGACTTTACGCAATCCTGAATAGTTAATATGTAACTAATAACCAAATATAGATCGATAGATGTGGTCGTTCATCTTAGACGACCGCACATTTTGCCTTCGTTTAAGCTGCACATAGCTTAACAACCTCCTCCAGGGTTTGTCATTTCCATCCATCTCGTCTCTATTTCCTTGTCAGCTTTATGTCTATTAAACGCCATCTCTATTTGCTCTTATTTTGCCGTCCAACTCGTGGATGTTTGGCTCCTTCGGTGCACCTGGAGTCTGTTTACACATCTGTGTTGACGCACTAATGTGACGCAAATAAAATAGGTGATAAGAAAGAAGCGTACCCGACGACAACTTGGGAATTATGATCCCCACACTTTATACGGCAATAAATTCCGCATGAGTTCAGTTACTGAGGTAAATACGTGTGTGTGTGTGTGTGTGTGTATCGGTGGTCGAGGGGACATACTGAGCGCTGACTCAAACTTGAGTCCCACATTATTTCCTGAGTTACACTTTTTCCAAGCTGTCCGCAAATTGCCCATTTAATGACAGAGCGAGTAACAGATTAGCTTTTGTAAGAGTCAAGCACCACTACTCCATATTAACAACGGGGGCCATTTATCCCCAGCACAGTGGCGGGCTCTATACACTCGGTAGCCTGTAGCCTATGGCTGACACATGCTAGACTGGTGTCTGTATGTACACCAATACACACAGACACCAGTAGTGATATAGCAGAGTCATGCCTGGCCTATAAAGTCCTAATAATAACATCTTTATTATACAGGAATAAGGACCAGATTGTGCTGGGGGTTTTTTTTCCAACAAGGTAAATTTGGTGGGCAAACACTTGACTGTACCACAGTAAGCAGAACTGGTTCTGTTGTTGTATTAACAAGTAATTAAATAGGCCCTTGTGATATGAGAACAAATATTTAGTTTTTTCAGCAACACGCCTTGTGTTCGGAATAAAATCAAGTAGTAGTAGTAGTAGTAGTAGGTCTAACTTCATCTCAGCATCTCCGCATTCATTTCCATGGTAATTCCCTCCTTTACTTCATTATGTGTTCCCCAAAATTATCCTCACCAAAAATGATGACGCCACTTGTTACGCCACATGTTACTTAAAAGAACATTTGACTGCGAAACCAATATGTGTTAAGTGGTAAAAAGAATGGAGTACAATACAATACTTGCTTTCAAGTACTGAGAAATTAATACCGACATTAATGTCACAGTACAATAATGAAAACACACACACATAAACAAATACACATAATGCAAGGCACAGCCGCCCTGGACGAGAACTCGCTCGCGACAAAGCGCCAGCATACTGAAGGGCTTTGTTCGAGACAGAGAGAAACAGCCTCGCTCCCCACTTAAACATTCATTACGCAGTAATTATCTCCACGGGTCAATTTGTATTGATCCTCTCTCGGTGTACAATTGAGCAGGGAGCTGTTTCTCGGCGAGATGCATTCAGGTTAGAGTCGCCCTCCTCCTCCTCCTCCTCCTCCTCTTCCTCCTCCTCGTGGTTTGCCCCATCCGCTCTCCTCGGAACCGTGATGTAAACAGCGTTAGCATTATTAACAGTACTTAGCATATTGTTTAGCATATTGTATGTTCTTAGATGTTGGTAATGCACTCAGAATGGCACTTCTGCTCTTATCCCAGCTATTATGCAGGCAACCTAGCAATTATGAAACTCGTTCTATTAGCCTTGCAATTATGAATGCTTGAAACCTGCTCTATTCTTATCTTTATGTACCACAGTCTCCTTCAACAAATGTACTCTTTGTACCGTAATGCCCTAAATGTAAATGTAAATGTCAATGTAAATATGGCGCCACATGTAGATAGAGGAGTAGGGATCCTAAATGGCTATCCGCATTCACTATAGCCTGCAGACATTTTGTTCAATAAAAACCAACACGGTAGTTGATTCACAGAACATTTCTTAGATGGTGTGAGTAAACTCCCTCCAAATCACTAATTTCCGTGTTATTTTTAACTAAAATGCATGAATGTCGTTTCCCCTGACTCGAGCGAGTGCAAAGTCACGTGGGTTTGTGACGTTTGACAACCCAGATCTTCTTGGATACTCATTTACATTTACATTTACATTTAGGGCATTTGGCAGACGCTTTGATCCAAAACGACTTACAAAGAGTACATTTGTTGAAGGAGAGACAGCAATATATCACTGTGGTACATAAAGATAAGAATAGAGCAGGTTTCAAGCAT
>PIJE02004220.1:0-10000 GCA_002895965.2 Coryphaenoides rupestris
TACATCACACTGGTCGAGGTGTGTTGTTACTACATCACACTGGTCAGAGGGTGTAATTGTTATACATCACCACTGGTCCGAGGTGTATTGTTTATACATCACCACCTCTGGCCGAGGTTATACATCAAAAAAAAAAAAACCACACTGGTCGAGGTGTCTGTTATACATCACACTGGTCCGAGGTGTGTTGTTTATCATCACACCTGGTCCGAGGTGTATTGTAATACATCACACTGGCGGGTTGTCTTGTTATTACACACACTGGTCGAAGGTGTCCTTGTTATACATCACACTGGGGTCCGAGGTGTCTGTTATACCATCACACTCGGTCGACGGTGTACTTCGTTATACATCACCACTGGTCGAGGTGTCCTTGTTATACATCACACTGGTCGAGGTGTATTGTTATACATCACACTGGTCGAGGTGTATTGTTATAACATCACACTGGTCCCGAGGTGTATTGTTCAAACAGTAGAATAATACAAATAAAATAACAGATTTACAAATGTACAGTCCTAGTAGAATTAAAATATATAGGCGAGATAAGGTATTCAGTCCGCGAAAACAATTTGGCAATAATTGGGTAATAATAATAATAATGGTAAGAGGACGTATTGCACGTGATATAAAGAATATTAAGAATATTGCACATAATGTTGAAAGGTCATGTAGGAGAAGTATTGCGCATTGACATTAAGAATATTGCACACGATGATGAGAGGAGATGAGAGGTAGTATTGCAAGGTAATATTTCGAGGTAACTTGATAAGAAACTGGTGCAGGTAACTGGATAAACTAAGACAAAGCACTTGCAACTAAAAGTGACCCAGAAAACCTAACAGGAAACAATGAACCGACCAGGACTGACTGGGGAACCGGACTTACTGTGTATGGAGACATGAGGGGCGATTACACATTAGATGAGACGGATCTAGGAACAGACAGGACACACGGCACACATAGAACTAGAAGCACTAGACGGGAACACAAGAAATACAAAACTAGACCAAAACAAACTCAAAAACCATGACAACTAGACGCCGACGCTGTTGTGTCCTGTATGTTCTAGCCGTGCTACATCACACTGGACTCCTTTGATTCCGGAACGCCGGCATGCTGTTTATGTAAAAGCGCAAGAGATAGAACTTTATTAATCCCTTTATTAAACACCTTTCCGACATTTTACGAATCTTCTTGACGGCAAAATGAAACGGCGGGGATCTCTGTATATAAAAGGCGGCAGTTATGTGCAAATGATCGAAAAGGAGAAAAAGTTTGCCCGTGAAAAGCAAAGAACTTGGCTTATGAGATTTATAAAGGAGGGCAGGGAGGAGAAAAAAACAAGAAAAGATGGAGGAGTTTGCTTTGAGAAGAAGACACAAACAACAACAACAACAGCAGAGTTATCATGATGTCTCTGGCGGGACCTCATTAGCTTAAACCAGCCGCGCACGCCGCACGCCGCGCCGCGCTAGCTAGCTCGCGTGAATGACGGCACACCTGCAGTTCAATAGCGCAATTAGCGTTGTAGTACGGCGACAACAAAAGCTTAACCGCACCGGCCCGGGACGGCGTCATCCGGTACCGGGTCCATATTTCCCCCCTCGTCGTCCAGAGCCTCAATAGACGGACGTCTAGCGGGTCGACAAATGCGACCAAATCACTTAGAATAATATAATATACGACAGCCCAACGCGTGTATAAAAGATAACATATTTTATCTGTCGTATACTGTCGTGTTTTTTACGCCCGACTACGATACAAATTGGCGTTCGGATTACAGTCGCTGTGTCTGTGCAGGCAGTGTTGTTTGTTTGTTGACTCGTTGTTTACACGCCGCGGTTGACTGGCGAGCCGAGCGATTACCCCGTTGATGTGTTGGTTTTATGGTTTCCAGGGACGCTGTGGGGGCTGTGGGTCTGAGGTGGCGGGGGGTCTCCATGTTTGCTCACTGACAGGAACCTGGTTCTGGTATTTATTATCAATTAGTCTACCGGTGGGAGTGGGCTTGACACACACACACACACACACACACACACACACACACACACACACACACACACACACACACACATATAGTACTCTAAAGCAGATTGACATACTGTACAAAAATCTCTCCCTTTCTGTCACATGCTCACACAAGCGCACCACACACACACACACACACACACACTCACTTAATGAGGGTACACACCACACACACAACCACACACACACACACACACACACACACACACACACACACACACACACACACACACCCTCTGAAGCAGATAGACATAGAAAAATCTCTCTTTCTGCCACATGTACACACAAGCGCACTGTGTGCAAACACACACGCACACACACAAATAAACACACACACGTGCATGAACACACACACACACACACACACACACACACACACACAAACTCACTGTGGGTACATACACACACACACACACTCTTTGTGGGTACACACACACACTCCATGAGGCTACGCACACACACATAGAAGAAGAAATGCAACAGAAATAAATCCCGCATCCGTCCATCCGTTCCGCTCCTTCTGGCCTCTAGGTTGTCTTGGGTTGCGGCCAGCCGTAGACCCGGCCCATCCCTGGAGGTTAACGGGACGGGAGGCCGTCCATAACCCTCCTGTCTGCCGCCTGGCGGGGGTTACGCCCGCCGGACAGCCGATTGGCCGAGGCGGGCGGCGCTTATAAAAGGCGTATTGAGCGGTGTCACCCTTCATTATGCTCAGTTGTCCCACAAGCCTCCCCACCGTGTTTTTCCGTTGTACAGCGCGAGGAAAATCTAAATCTGGGAAATGGGGGCAGTTTGATGTCGTGGTTTATAGGACTACAGCCAGAAGAACCACACACACACACACACACACACACACACACACACACACACACACACACACACACAGGCAGGCAGACACACACACACACACACACACACACACACACACACAGTGCCATCGTTGATCAATTATGTGCAATTTCGTCTTTAGTTCATGCATCGTCAGCCCCCCTGCCTCATTGACCTAATAAGATAAGATAAGATAAGAGACGCTAAAACTTTATTAATCCCGACGGAAATTCTTGTGCCAGAGGTTGCATAGCAATAGAATAATGAACAACAGAGAAATAAACGATAGAAGAATAAAATAAAATATAGCCGAGTCCTGTCAGGAGATGGGACGCTACTGCATTCTACACTCACCACACTCCTCACTGGCGTATAAAAAGCGTCACCGTTGGGGACGTGCAGAACATTTAATTTAAAGGGTAAGTCAAGCCCAAAATCATCTGAAAGATTCTAAATGTTCTCCTTGAGTTAAACGGTTCCGTTTGGGTCTCGCACACAAAGTGTTGGTGAACACGTGAACGTTTGTGATTTGACAAGATTATGTTTTATGTTTTACTAAACGAGGGACATTCTCTGTAAAAAAGTGCGACAAGCCTGCGACGTTATTTCCGTCGGCGGCGCCACCTAGCTCAAGCGAGCGTGACGTGGGCTTGACAACTTGTTCCTATGGAATTCCTCTATTTTCCAAAGAAACGTTTGCAACAATCGCTCAGATCACATTTAAACTTTCAGGCCGGAACTTCTCCTGCTAAAAGGGGAGTTTAAGGACAACGCAAAAACCTGTAATAAGTCGGAACAGGAGCAGTAGAGAAGTTGGGGAAATCGAGGGAAAACTATGACAGTCGGCGGAGGGGAACATCCCAAATGGAGGTAAATCGCAGTTGACTGCCGTCGTTGACTGAATGTTTAACACAGAAAAATGCGCGGTAATGCTCCACGGCGTTGTGACGACCGTTTGTTGTTAGTCGCTTGCAATATTGATTATGCGCTGTTCCAGCCACACTTAGCCGTCGGTGGAAATGGATATAATTGTCAGCCAAATGACTAAGTGTGAATGTGAATTACGTAAATTACGTCTAATGAGCCAAGAGTTGCGGCACATTAAATGAGTCTCCTCTCAAAGCTTCTGTCAAAAGAACAGGAAAACGTGAAGTCTACCTTCTTTTTGAACCACATGTGAATTCCCTTGTTTTCATCTCACCGGTCGCCCGTGAATTAGCGAGACGCGAAAAGAAATATTTTTTGGGGGTTATTTATTTTCAAGGTTTTTTTGTTTTTTCACCCCCCATCCTCCTCCTCCTCCTCCTCCTCCTCCTCCTCCTCCTCCTCCTCCTCCTCCTCCTCCACAGTTGGGATGTGCCTTTGGGTGGAAAAAAAGGAGAAATAAAGTCGGTGAAGTCGGTGACGGCGGTACGCAGCGATCTCTTATCATCTCTGACGGTGACAGCCGCCGCCGCCGCCGCTGCGCTGTCTGACACCAATTCTCACTCGGAGAAGTGAGCGAGAAATAAAAAATGGATAACAGGGCATCCAGGTGCGACTACCAGAGGTCATTTTTAAAGATGGGAAAAAGGTGAGGGTGGGGGTGGGGGGTGGGGGTGAGGGTGTTCCAACCTGAGCTGTGAGAAAAATGGCCGAAACGACCGATTCCTCCGTGAAAACAACAACTACCTCACCCCCCGCTTCTGATCTTCCTCCGGGGTGTCCCTGCGTACGTTACCGCTGCCTTTAACTGTATATTCATCTGTTACGGTTCCGTCGATATCATCCACTCACGGGCGCGGAGGAGGAGGTTGGGAGGTGAGGGGGGGGGGGGGACTACTGGATGGCGTTTTAACGGAGTAGATAATTGATGCCAGTGTGGAGAATGGGCCCTCAGGGAGCCGCCGGTAATTCATCCTTGTGTGTTGTGGACTTCCTTCCAGTCCTCACACACGAGTCTTTGTTTTATGACGGCGGAAGAATCAACGGCCGGCCGGGGCCTGGATTGCCAAAGCAATTCTCTCCGCCACCCCCCCCCCCCCCCCCCCCCCCCCCCCCCCCCACTCCCTTCTGAGCTTCTGCGCTGTAATTGGACCTCAGACCGGCGCACCTACAGTATAGCTAATAAAAGTCTGTGTCGGCATCAATTGGATTCAAGTACCAGGGGAGGAAGAGGAAGACTGAAAAGCAGCTCGCACAAAAAAGAACGTGATGGAGTTTTTGCGCCGTCGAGAGGGTGACACCATTTTTTGGAACCTTCTTTCGTGATCCTTACAAATTTAATTTTGTGTTTGTCGCAGCGTCGCTGTTTTCTGTTCTGGAAATCGATTGGAATTACTTTTCTTATTGAGTGAGAAGTATCCTGCTCAAAAAGGATGAGTTGTTTTGAGCGATAACGCCTCAATGATGAAGATACGTTCACGATGTATAACGCGGTCTCGCAATTTATAACATTTCCCTTTTTGTATTAACGCAACTCTTTCTGCAAGCATGTCGTCGTGTGTCGAGTGATTTTCATCACCTCGAATAAACAAGATCGCGGTCGAAACGGTTGATCCGAAGACCATAAATAATGCATTTACAGTACACCAGTCTATTCACAGGTCAAAGGTCATCCAGTGAACGCCGGGCTAAATCATGTTGGAATCCTATTACCAAAATGGATCACGCGAGGGGTTATGTTAATCCGTGTTATATTTACGACTCGGTGGTAATGAACACGCATGGGTTTTGACATCCATGTCGGTGAAACGATAAATAAATACATATAAATAAATAAATCATAAATAAAGCAATAGAATATATGTCATTTATACATAACATTTCTATATTGTGACTGAACATGGAGCCCAGATACTGTATAGTCTCCAGATTTAGAGATGTAGAGAAGGTTCACCGTGGGTCTACTACTAGCAGCCTTGAGTACTTTTTACCAGAATATAAAATCTAAGCCCAGAAATTAATCTTCCTTTTTTTCCCCTTTGTCAATCGTTCATATCTTCAGTATCTTGTGATGTAATAGCGACGTCGTCGGCATAACTAATAATGCATTCAAGAAAGCCTTTTAGCTTTCATGATGAACAAAGACCCGTCCATGTCCTCGACGAGACGAGACGGGTTCTTTTGTCTCCTACGGCCCCGAGTGACAACGTTTCAACAACGTCGCGTCGACCAGACTTCACAGCGTTGGCGGGTGGCAGGGATCGCGACCCCCGACACGACTCAATCGATCGCATCGCGCCTCGACGTTCGGATGTAGACCATTGCTATTCAAATCTATGCGTGATCAGTCAGCCAGGCTAGACTGACTGACTGACTGACTGACTGACTGACTGACTGAAAACCTCAGTCAGAACTCCTGGTTGGACACCTGCACTAATCCGTCACGAGGCGACTTAAAAGTGTAGAAGGCTGCTGCGTATTTAAGGTGTCATCCTACATAGCCCAGAGTGACATGAGGGCTGAGCCATTCTGGTACATTTCAACACCAGTATATATATTTATTTATGTTTATTATTGAGTATTATTTGACCGGCATGCTGCACTACTCCGCTCATGAAAGATGCATGGTGGGCTGGTTGTTTTCGACCTGCACCGGGCTGGCATTTCGTCATCCACACACACAATTTTTTTTTAAATGTCATCATTCACCTCCAAAAAAGTACCAAAAATACATATATATTCAAATATATATATATATATATATACTCCTGGATAGGAGAGATGCACGGTTGAATTGAACTCAACTGTCAACACTTGTCAACACTCTGTCAACTCAAATTCAGGGACCTCCATTTTATTCGTGTGCTAATGCGACTACAACAACATTTTTCAAGAAAAGCATTATACCAGAGAAACTAATCATTAAAGATCATGGTCTTTAATTATAAAAATGATACGGTGCTCAACATAATCTTTGTCATTTTATTTTGGTCTATGCTTTTTTGGAAGGTTTCCTGTGTAAATTGATCTGTGTTAACAGATTAACATCATGATTGTTTATGATTGCCTTTACCCTTGCTGTTAAGCACCATAATATTTAATTGTATTTTGTGTTATATATAAATACAATTTATAATAATAATAATAATAATAATAATAATAATAATAATAATAATTATTATTATTATTATCTGCAAATATCCTCCATATTCTGTGTAATCATCACATTTACCCCCTTAGGCTTCCTTTCCACAGAAGGAACTTTCCCCAGGAACTAGGAATAGTCCTTACATCGAGCACATAATGAAGAAACATCACAAAAATTAAGTTACGAAGCAAATATGAAGCATTTTCCGGCAAAAGACGGATTCAACGTCGTCATACAACCTTGTGAAGACATACTGTATGCCTTATGCTCCGACCTTTTACCAAAATATCAAATGTATTCAGAGAATTAAACTGTAATGGAGTTGCACTTTTAATCCAAGTGTAAAATAGTGAAGCGAATGGCAGTTTGCGGATGAGGGGGATTATGATAAGTGTGTGTGTGTGTGTCTGTGTGTGTGTGTGTGTGTGTGTGCGGTGCAACATCAGAGATACGAATGTTTCATTTGTCGGATGCATGGCTGGATAGGTGATGACGAGGTTGGATGAGTTGGATGACGATCGCTGAATGGTGGATGATGGATGGATGTATGGACGGAATGGCGAAATACTACATACAGTACATACATTGGTTACGATGGCGTCGGTTCCCCAGATAAACACACGACAACCGTAGAAGAAGAATGCTCGGCAAATAAACCTTGACAGGCCAGATCTCCACTCGGCGACATCTCTGATAGAAGTTAAATCCCCTTTACTCTATTTCCCCTCTGTCACTCTCTCTCTCTCTCTCTCTCTCTCTCTCTCTCTCTCTCTCTCTCTCTCTCTCTCTCTCTCTCTACTTTATCTCTCTGTTCTCTCTTTCTGTTCAGTCTCTCTCTGTTTTGTCTCTCTCTCTTTCTCTCTCTTTCACTCTCTCTCTCTCTCTCTTTCACTTTCTTTCTCTCTCTTTCACTGTCTCTCTCTCTCTCTCTCTCTCTCTCTCTCTTCTCTCTCTCTCTCTCTCTCTCTCTCTCTCTCTCTCTCTCTCTCTCTCTCTCTCTCTCTCTCTCCGTCGGTGAGGGCCGCCCGCCTGCCAGCGTGTGCACATGAGTGCAGAGGATTTGTCTCTGATTTAAGTCGCTGAGACAGTCGGGGGAGACGCTGAGCCGTCACTCCCCTTTGTGAATTTCAACATGTCTCCTGCCTCCCACCCCCCACCCTCCTCCTCCCCCCTCCTCCCCCCTCCTCCCCCCTCCTCGACATGCTCCATTTGCAAGCGGACGAGGAGAGGGGGAGATATGGGGGAGAGATATGGGGGAGATAAGAGGGGTGCCATGGAGGAAACCAGCCAGCCTTCCTCTTAAATCTTAGATCTGAAGAGACATTGTTTTGGTTTGACAAGGTGCTGCTGCGGGTAAACAAGCTAAACGGAGAGACGGCAGGTAAACACATGCACTTTATACATATACAGTACGTGGGGATGTATTTATATCTCTCTCTCTCTCTATCTCTCTATCTCTCTATCGCTCTATCTCTCTATCTCTCTATCTCTCTGTCTCTCCGTCGATTTATCTATAGGCCGAGTTCAAAATGTAGTAAAAAAAGACCCAAACGGCGCACCAACAGAAAGAAAACGAGTCACGGTTTTTCTCCGGATGTGAAAGGAGTCCTCCTCAAACCTCCCCCTGCCTGCTGCGGTGCTATGCCAAGATGTGTGACTGACTTATGAGAGAGAGAGAGAGAGAGAGAGAGAGAGAGAGAGAGAGAGAGAGAGAGAGAGAGAGACGTGTGATAGAGAGAGGCCTCGGTGTCAGCGGCTCCGAAATAACCTTGATCTCACACACTCTTGATTTCGTCGACAGGATGATATATTTTTTTTTTCTCAAAAGGCAACCGGGGAGCCGATAGAGAAAGGAGGGGGGGGCAGGGGGGGAAGAGTCTTTCTTTGTGTGACATGTCTGAAGGAGATGGGATTTCACCTGTGCTGTGAAAGGTGTGATTTCCATCAGCTAGATGTGCGTTACCGATCACATCGTAACAGGCACACCCCCCCCCCCCCCCCCCCGCCCTCCTCCCAGCCCTCCTCCCAGCCCTCCTCCCAGCCCCTCAATGTCAGTTTTTTGGGGGGGGGGGGGTTTCTTTCGACTTTGCATGTCAGAGAAAACAACGTGGTTCCTCTTTTGCAAAGAGCGCGACAGTTTTCAGACATTCAAGACAACACGGCGCACACAAAAAAAAGACAAGACAATATAAAAATAACACAGGATGAATAAGAGTGAAACAATGACGTGAAGCAGCTCTAAGACATCTCCCTTTTCACGTTTATTAATCGGGGACCGGGGGGGGGGGGGGAGATCTGTTTGACGAAAAAAAAATGTCCTCAATTTAAGATTGATCGAGCGGAAATAACCGCTAATGCGTCGGACGGATTCCGCAGCTCGCCGTGGTGATTGTGACGTTTTATCGGCGGACAAATTGGCCGTTTTTGTTATTCATGAGAGAAACGTTCCCGTCGCCGGTCTCAGTCGGTGGGCTTTTTGCTCATTTTGGGTGGGGGGGGGGGCGGGCCACTTTGGTCCTTTGGTCAACGGTCCCGAAATCGGTGGCGTTAGCTAACCTGCCTGAGCTTCCCCCGACTGGGCAGAAATGGAGCAGAAACGCGGCCCCCCGTGAGCGAGATGGACCCGGAGCCGTGCGTTGGCATGGATACGGCCCCGGCGACAGATGGCTTCAGGGTCCACTCGGGGCCAGAGAATGTGTTCAAACATTTCATCACCACTGTGTTTCGTAATGGCTCCGTAGTGCACCCGCGCGCACGTGTGTGTGTGTGTGTGTGTGTGTGTGTGTGTGTGTGTGTGTGTGTGTGTGTGTAGTATAGTTGTGTGTGTGTGTGTGTGTGTGTAGTATAGTTGTGTGTGTGTGTAGTATAGTTGTGTGTGTGTGTGTGTGTGTGTGTAGTATAGTTGTGTGTGTGTGTGTGTGTGTGTGTGTGTGTGATATAATTGAGTTTGTGTGTCCGTGTGTGTGGTATAGTTGTGTGAATCTGTGTGTGTGTGTGTGTGTGTGTGGTTTCGTGGTGTATGTGTGCAGTTTCGTGGTGTGTGTGTGTGTGTGTGTGTGTAGTATAGTT